>VZQC01014772.1:94936-362882 GCA_009823505.1 Rhizomys pruinosus | reverse complement strand
TTTTTATGTTTTGACCTATAGATGCCTAAGTTGTATTACAGATACCCATAAACAGGAGCCAAGGCATAAGCTTTCATTAAATTTACCCAAACTGTTTCTCATTGACTGTATGCTACTTATTTGGGAAGGAAATTTAAGCTTAGTTCCTTTAAATTGTCCTACAAGTAAAAGAAAGTGTTATAATGTGATGTTGTGTTATTCAGAAAAAATATATAGGCCATTTGGGGCGGATGTGGTGGTGCACGCCTTTAATCTCAGCATTTGGGAGGCAGAGGCAGGTGGATCTCTGTGAGTTCAAAGCCAGCCTGATCTACAGAGTAAGTTCCAGGCCAGCTGGGGCTACCGGGAGACCCTGTCTCAAAAACACCAAAAAAAAAAGTAGTAGTAGTAGTAGTTGGGTTTGTGACCAAAGTGATGGGAGGGGAAAAGTCCTTGAGAGGGAAATATTCTCCAACCTCTGTTCTGAGCGTATTTGTTGGAATGAGGAAAAAAAAAATTGTAGAACTTTAAACTGGTGTAAGAAATGGGATGGGGCTGGAGAGATGGCCTAGCGGTTAAGAGCGCTGACCGCTCTTACAGAGGACCCGGGTTCAATCCCCAGCACCCACATGGTAGCCGAGAACTGTCTGAAACTCCATTTCCAGGAGAACTCTAGTTCCAGGGGAATCCAACACCCTCTTCTGACCTCCGAGGCATTGCACGGCACGGGTGCACAAACTTGCATGCAGACAGTACATTCATACACATACAGAAATAAATAAAATAAAAAAAAAGAAAAAAAGAAATGGGATGAAATTTGTTAACACTGTACAGCTACATCTTAGTAAACCAGTAGTGAACAAAAATGTTCTTAACATACCAGTCCGCTAATGAATTAGCCCAGCATACCATAGCGTAGCAACGGCCTACCTGGCACACTAGTGGGTTGCTATTGCTGCCCAGCGTGCTGCCGGTTATCATGTGCTCTGATGAAGATCACAGTGGAAAGGGCAGCTTTGCTGTACCGTTATGAGTTGAAAATAAAATTGTCTAAGTCACACTCTCAATAGATCTGATATTTTTAATATCAGAATTGCAGGTGCAACTGTTTGGGGCCTGTTCCAGAAGACAGGTGTGACATTTGGAGCTACCTGGGTGAGCGCTTATGACTCCACTGTGAAGAGGGCTGTCCCTCATTCCCCTGTTGTCTTTCTGTTTTGTAATGAGCACCCCCCACCCCAGTACAGCTACTCATGTGCTCCTCAGCAGACTTTAATTCAAACAACTACAAATGAGGACCATGGATTGAATACAATGTTGATAATGCAAACATAAATCAGCCCTAAAAATTTGGCAGAACTGAGCTCTTTTCCAGGATGAGCCATTAGTTAGGCAGAATTCACAGAAAATCCAGTTTGGGAGTTGGAGCGATAGCCTAGACATTAACGGCATTTGCTGCTCTCCGCGCCCATGTTGGGTAGCGTATAGCTGCCGGTACGGTTTCCAGGGAACTACCACTCTCTTCGGGCCTTTGCAGGCACGCACATGCAGAAAACATTCATACAGACACACATACACACAAAAGTATTTAAAACATAAAAATACAGGTCTTTTTTTTTTTTTTTTTAAAGTTTACTTTCTATTTTTTTGTTGCTGCTTTTGAAAAAGTCTCTAGCCCCTGTTGGCCTAGAAGTTGCTATGTAGACCAGGCTGGCCAAGATCTCTCAGAGATTTGCTTGCCTCTGGCTCCCAAGGGCTGGGATTACATTTTTTTAAATTGATTTTATCCATAAAGGTGGGAAGGAAGACACAGTTTTTAGGAGCATAGTTTAAAGAATGGGAATTGGGGTCCCTCCAGGTGCCTCATTCCAACCCTCTGGTTTAGGTGGGGCCTTTGCTACCTGCTGAGCAGTCCCCACTGTCAGTACCTGGGAACTCTGCTCATTCCCCTGATGCAGTACCATTGGGCTTTATGTATGTAGCAGTGACCAGCTTTTCATTTCTTCGTTTGCCTTGCTATACTTAATAACCTTAACCCTCATTTCTAACATTTTTGCCAATAGCCATTACTAATGTACTTCACTCTCTGAAAACTGGTAAATCTCAGGCTCTAAGCTACTTGAAATAAATGATTTATTTTGGGGGGTCTTTTTTGAGACAGGGTCTCCCTTTAGTCCCAGCTGGCCTAGAGCTTGCTATGTAGACCAGGCTGGCCTTGAACTCACCGAGATCCACCTGCCTCTGCCTCCCAAGTGCTGGGATTAAAGGCGTGCACCACCACGCCTGGAAAATGATTTTAATAAAATGGGGTGTGTGTGTGTGTGTGTGTGTGTGTGTGTGTGTGTGAGAGAGAGAGAGAGAGAGAGAGAGAGAGAGAGAGAGAGAGAGAGAGAGAGATTGAATTGATTGATTTTCCTTTAAAGTAAGAATCTTTTCTGCCACTGACACTGGTTAGAGTTGTAGCATCCTAGGCCAGAAGAGGGAGGGTTGTGGTGCTTGCATGATGCCTCCATTAACAAGATCACATGCTGTGTGTGTCCTGAGTCAGGATTCCATTGAGCCCTGTTAGGTATGGTCATTTGAAGTCTATACCTGATGGGACCTTCAAGAATGCCTGTCCCCCCTCCCTTCCTCCCTTCTCCCTCTCCCTCCCCCTCCCTCCCCCTCCCCCCTCCACTATGTTTCCCAGATTTGTTTCATGTTCTTGCTTGAGCTCAAGTGATCTTCCCACCTCAACTCCCTCCAATACCCACCCCCAAGGTACTTGGCAAAACATGCGTGTGCCACTGTGTTTGTCTGCATTCAACATTGTAAGGAACCTCCAAACCATTTCCAAGAATAATTCATGCCATTGTGCTCTCACAGCAACGGTGTGAGTGATTTCAGGGATTAGCATTCTTGTTGACTAGGTATTGACAAGGTATTGCCTTTTATTTAGCCATTCTAGTAGATGTGCGATGATTTATTATGTTTTTAAATCTCCAGTTCCCTAATGGCTAATGATGTTGAACATTTGTTTCCTAGTCTTATCTTGCTGACCATTTGTATATCCTTTGATATCAAGGGTGTGTTTGGATTTTATTTCCCACTGTTTTAAAATTGAGTTGTTTCATTTCTTGAGTTTTCAGAGGACTTAAAAATTATATATATATATTGTGTTTGTGTGTGTGTGTATGTGCGCACATGTGTGCACACTTGTGCTCATGGCAGATAAATTTGTGAAATTTGTTCTTTCCGTACACCTTTATGTGGGTTCCGGTCCTCAGAGGACGTTCGAAATCCTTGATATAATGCTTTGTTACACATGTCATTTGCAAACAGAATAATTTATTTTTGAATACTCTTTTTTTTCTGAGACAGGGTCTCCCTATAGCTCCTGCTGTCCAGGAACTCACTATGTTGACCAGGCTGGCCTTGAACTCACAGAGATCTGCCTGCCTCTGCCTCCCAAGTGCTAAGATTAAAGGCATGCGCCACCACGCCCAGTTTCTTAATAATGTCTCAGAGCAAGAATTTTAAATTTCTTTTTGTCTTTTTGAGACAGGGTCTCCCTTTAGTCCCAGCTGGCTTGGAGCTCACTGTGTAGACCAGGTGGGCCTTGAACTCAGAGATCAGCCTGCCTCTGCCTCCCAAGTGCTAGGATCAGAGGTGTGCCCACCACACCTGGCTAAGAATTTAAAATTTTAGGGGCTGGAGAGATGGCCTAGCGGTTAAGAGTGCTGACCGCTCTTGCAGAGGACCCGGGTTTGATCCCCAGCACCCACATGGCGGCTAAGAACCGTCTGTAACTCCAATTCCAGGAGAACTCCAGTTCCAGGGGAATCCGAGACCCTCTTCTGACCTCTGCGGCATTGCACGACACGGGTGCGCAGACCTACATGCAAACAGTACATTCATACACATAAATAAGTAAAATAAAATTAAAAAAAAAGAATTTAAAATTTTAAAGTATGATTTATCTTTTCTATTTTTTAAAAAATTATTGTATTTTAAAATTTTATGTGCATGAGTGTTTTGCCTCCATTTATTAAGTGCAGTGCTCATAGAGGTCAGAAAGGGCATTGGATTCCCTGGAACTGGAGTTAACAGATGGTTGTTAGCTGTTATGTGGTGCTGGGAACTGGGTCCTTTGTAAGAGCAGCCAGTGCTCTTAACTACTGACCCATCTCTCTAGCCCCTTTTCTATTTTTTTTTTTTTAATGGCTTATGTCTTGATTATTATCCAGAAACTCTTTGGGTTATTATTATTCCAGGCTATTTAAATTTTATGTTTTCTTCAGAAACTTTCATAGTTTTACAACTTAAATTACTTAGAGAAATGATTTACTTGCTGGCCGAGGTGGCCCATGCCTTTAATCCTAGCACTCCGGAGGCAGAGGCAGGCCTTGAACTCACAAAGATCTGCCTGCCTCTGCCTCCGGAGTGAGTTCCAGGACAGCTGGAGCTACAGGGAGACCCTGTCTCGAAAAGACCAAAAAAAAAGATTTACTTTTGTTTTTATAAAAGCAGGTTTCCTTTTTGTATATGAAATGTCCATTCACTATTTGTTGAAAGATTTTTTTTTTTCCATTGAATTGTCTTTGAATCTGTATTAGTTACTTTGTTGTTGTTATGACAAATATCTGACTATAGCAAGTAGCAGGAGTGTGCAGTCAGGACTTGTCATCTTTTCAAATAGGAGCTGAGTGTAGACAGGAAGCGTGGGTCTAGGCTATGAGATTCAAGGCCTACTTCCCCAAATTAATTGATTACCTTATGTGGGCTGATTTCCATAGTACTTGCTGTTTTCCTAGGGTCCCCTTGTCAGCTTTCTAGCCACAGATATGGGGTTTTAAAAGAAATAATGCATTTCCTGTGGCTGCTCAAGCCCTATTTCTTCTGGGCCAAGAAATAGGAAAATAAGGAAGAAAGCAACAGTTTATTTTCCCCTGTATTTGGGGATCAGAGAGAAGTTTCCTTTTCCCTAGAGCCATATGTCCCCAGGTTCCTGCTGCCTGCCAGTCTTTGAAATTGCCTTAGGCTGGGATGCTACAGACTAGAGAGAAATGAAGGAGGAGAATGGGTTGTCCCGATCTAGAAATCCACTTCCTTGCTCCTCCAGACATAGCTCGGAGGATTTGATTTGCCCTCTCTGGTCTCCATCTGGGTGTCAGGCTCCTTGTATCTCCCTGCTCTGCTGGGTTCTACAGGTAAAAGCAGGAAACTGCTGCTGTGCTGCAAACCCCTTGCCCATCTTTCCATCTTCCTTGGTCAGCCTGCTGATTTCTCGTGAGTTCTGTCTAGGTGTTACAGCTGACCCCAGTGGAGAGCTGGATGGTATGTGGCTCCTTCATCTAGCCCTGGAAAGAGTAGCCTATTATTTATTAATACAGAAATTAGAGTGATATTTTGGGTAAGTTGCATAAATACTGAAATAATAGATAACCCATGCATAATTATTTCTCTTAAACTAAAAAACAAAAATCTCTGATATTGTCATGGCTGAATTGATTGACATTGTATAAAATATATGAACTAAGTAAAAAATTGTCACTTTCCTGGATTTCTGTGTTAAGATTACAGTAGCCTCTTTCTTTTCTTCCTATGTAAAGAAGAAAAGAAAAAGAAGGAAAAAAGGACAATTTAAGACCATATGCAATTGTGTATTTTAGCAATGTTTGATTTCTGGTGTAGAAATGTACCTGGAACTGTAACGTGCTTCTCACCTTTTGTTGCATAAAAGATTTTCAGATTTTTTTGCTACTTAAAATTTTAATCTTTGAGTTGCTTCTGTGATACAAGTTGATTTGTCTTGATTCTAAACCCTTTGCCATAAGGGGAATTGGGAAGTCTAGGAAGGAGAGAGTGAAACTGAGCTTGCTCTTTCTCTACTGATTTAAAAGTTGTGGACTAAATATAATTATCTAGACAGCTGGTGAACAACAACTATAGTTCAGTGGATTCCTAGTGGAGACAGCTCCATGGTCTAGAAATTAACTAATTTATTTTAGGTTATTGTTTATCAGTAGAAGACCATGAAAAATTAGTGCAGCAGGAATTTTCTGTAGGTGATCATAAATCTCTTGAAATCTACCTCAGGAGGCCATGTTAATGGAGCCACAGCAGGATATAGGAATAGACAATCAGGAAGGCCAAGTATCAGGTAATTAAGAATTACTCACTTGGCATTTAAATGATAGAAAATGTGAATAAAATATAAGGATGGAAGATGGTTGGTGATTCTGTAATATCTCTTTGAGATATCACAGTGGTAATTATGTTCCTGGTATCTGCTCTGCTTTTGTTATTTAACACTAATAGCAGAAACATTATGGAGCACAAGCCCCTTCCCTATGCCAACTGGCTTACATGAGTTATCTCATGACATCCCCACAAGAACCCTTGGAGGCTGGCCTGATGAATAGGGGAACAAGTGGCACAAAGAGGTGAGTACCTGTGGTTAGAATCCTACAGTTTGGCTCCAGATACTGTGTACTTGGTTAGCCATACTATCTCCCAGTTGAAGGCTGGGGTATATAGCTTAGTGGTAGAGTGCTTGCCTAGCATACCCGAGGCTCTGGGTTTGATACCTAGCACAACTAACAAACAACAAACTACTATCATAAAAACCCAAACTAAAACAGAACCCTCCAAAACTTACCTCAGTTGAATTGGGTTAAAATCTGGAAGAGAAGGAACTAGAAAGATCAAATTAGTTGTTAAATATAGTTGTAGATTTGAAAAATGCAAATCAGTGTTATTTTGAACATGTATGTCGGAGCTTCACTAGCTAAGTGCTAGATTTGGTGGTTATCTTGGTTATCTATAACCAAGGAGAAAAGCCTCAGTTTTAGGATTTATCCCATGTCCACTTGATATAAGTAACCAAGAACATCTTTCCAGTAGCATTGAGGCCAAGGTGAGGCTCACTGATCCAGTGCCAGGGAACCAGACCCAAAGGAAGTCTTAGGTAAGACCAGGTTCAGGAAGAGTAGAGTTTGCTTTTGTTTCCATAGGGACAGCTTAGGATCCTGAAATCTTTAACCTCTTGTGCTCTTCAGATGCTGTGATGCAGACAAGATTCCTTGCTTGGGTTTAGAAGAGGTGACTCCTCTCCATTAATGCAGTCAGAGATTTGAGGGTAAAAGAAAGCAGAACCCTGAAGGAATTGAGGAATGGTGTTAGCATCCTGTGCAGATGGATATTTGTGCCTGGAGGCTCGTGTTTATACAGTCTTTCTTTGTAAATATACAGGCAGCAGCTAACACAGACTCATCCCAACAACTTGTGTGGGGTTTTTCCTTTGAGGAATAATTTTAGCTGTCAGTAAACACAGATAAGATCCTTTTACTATGTTCACAGAAGAAAATGACCTAATATTTGTTGGCCGAGGATATACCATAGTGTTTGGGGCTACAACTCTTAAAGGTGGTTACAATTTAAGGACCATTAGAATTAATTAATTTTGAGACAGGCTCTTAGTTTGTAATCTAGGCTGAATTTGAACTCACATGTAGCCCCAGGCTAGCTTTGAACTCTATCCTCTTGCTTCAGTCTTCCAAATTCTGGGATTATAGGTGTGAGCCTCTATGATTTTTCACCTAAACTTAACTACTAAATACTTCTTTTAGGTAGTGGTTTATGCTCTCACACAGACAAGTGTAAATGCTAGGGAATCAGTTTCTCTTCCTTTTGGCAACAGTTGATTATAAGAAGCATTTGAGCCAGGCATGGTGGTATACACCTTAATTCCAGCACTTAGGAAGCAGGGACAGGCAGATTTCTTTGAGTTCAAGGCCAGCTTGGTCTATATAATTCAGGCCAGCTGGGGGTACAGGGAGTCCCTGTCTCAAAAGCCCCCCCCCCCAAAAAAAAGAAGCATTTGAGTGTGAAACTGGTTAAGTGGAGCATGCTCTGTGATATTTTATAATGAAATTGTGAAAATGTCTCCCAATTCAGCATTTATTTACAACATTGTATATAGCATTATGCTTTGTGCAAATTTACAGACCATCTTTTCTATTCTTCTGAAGTCATTGATACATATTAGAAGATTACATATATATGGGAGTCAAGAAGACAGTGTAAATTTAATTCTTAGAAAACCTAGTAACTATGGAGAGCTTAAGATTGCATTCTGTTTCTGTGGCCTTGT
This sequence comes from Rhizomys pruinosus, assembly GCA_009823505.1. Lineage (NCBI taxonomy): Eukaryota > Metazoa > Chordata > Mammalia > Rodentia > Spalacidae > Rhizomys > Rhizomys pruinosus. The sequence goes on along the minus strand of VZQC01014772.1, from coordinate 354,769 downwards.
TCCCTTCTTCCTGAACTATGGGCTGGAAACCATCCCGTCCCAGTACCCAGCTCATGTTGCCACCAGAGTGTCCATTTGAAAAGTATGTCTAGCTCTGTCCCTCTATTGCTTAAAACATTTCTAAGGCTCCTTTCAGCCCCTGAGAGAAAGTTCAGGCTTAACCACTCGGCCTCAAATCCTGTGATGGGAACCTTGCTATTCTGGGCAGCCACATTGTCGATCTCTGCATTGATTGACCTTGGTGTTTCTTGAACACTGCTGCTGTCCCAAGTACTTGTTTCCTATCACCCCTTCTTTATTCCACCTTAAAATTTTTAATTAATTAATTAATTAATTAATTAATTAACTTTTAGATAGGATCTCCCTGTAGCCTCAGCTGGCCTAGAACTACTGGCAGACCGGGCTGGCTTTGATCTCACAGAGATCTGCCTGCCTCTGACTCCTGAGTGCTGGGATTACAGGCATGTGTCACTGCTCCTCAGCCTCTTGATCTATATCCTGTCTTCTCATGCTGTGGGCTGAGCTGTATGAGTCACCTCTACACTCTAGCAGTGGGTAACTCTTTTTGCCTGTCAGGCACTATATTTGCCTGTGTAGGCTAGGGAGCTGTGATTCTTGAGAGCAAGAAGACCATGACTTTGTGGTCAGTAGACCTCAGGCCCTGTACAGAAACTCACATGTAGTAGTGGGCTGATTCCTCAGTGTGTCTACAGGAAATGCAGATTGGATGCCGAGATTGCCTTCTGAGGTGTGAGCTCATGGGGCTTCAGCTTTCAAGGCAGGAGCTGGGAGACCTCTTTATTACTCAGAAATTACCATCCGTTTCCTGCCCCCTTTTCTTTCTCCTCTCCTTTTCCATCTCTCTCTCTCTCTCTCTCTCTCTCTCTCTCTCTCTCTCTCTCTCTCTCTTTCTCTCTCTCTCTCTTTTTTTTTTTTTTTGTCTTACCCCAGCTAGCCTGGAACTCACAGAGATCGCCTGCCTCTGCCTCCCAAATGCTAAGATTAAAGGCGTGAGCCACCACGCCCAGCTTTCCATCTCTTTCACCCACTTTCACCCTCTCTTACCCTGGATGGCCTGAAACTCCCTAGATAAACCAGGTTGACCGCAAATTCACAAATACCCACCTGTCTCTGCCTGCTAAGTACTGGAATTCCACCACCATGTCCAGCCTTTATATTTATTTATTTATTTATTTGGTACTTTTAGCTTTCTTACCTTTTATTTTATCTTAAATTTTGATTTATTTTTATTTTATGTGTATGAGTGTTTGTATATAAGTACACCAAATACATGACATGTCCATGGAATTCAGAAGAGGGCGGCAGATACCCAGGGATTAGAGTTAGAGAAGTTTGTTAACTGCCGGGGTGGGGGGTGGGGTGGGGGTTGGAAACAACCCAGGTCCTCTACAAGAACATCTAGTGCTCTTAACTGCTGAGTCATCCTAGTACCTACTTTATCTTTAAAAACTTTTATTGGTTCTTCAAGAATTTTATATAGTGAATTTTGATTGCATTTAGACTTCTCCTTTTTAGTTTTATCTTTGATAGGCAAGAAATGGAGTTTGTTAAATATTTAAAAGCTTTTAAATTATAAGTATCAAATTAATACCTATAAAACACCCATTCTGTGTTCAAATTGTGAGAGGTGCCAGGTGTGGTGGATATGTCTTTAATTCTAACACTTGGGAAGCAGAGGCTGGTGGGTGTCTGTGAGTTCATGGCCAGCCTGGTCTACATAGTAAGTTCCAGTGTAGCTGCCACTACAAGGAGACCCTGTTTCAAAAGACACCCCCCTCCAAAAAAATTGGGAGGGGTTTCTTTTTTTTGTTTGTTTTTTTGAGACAGGGTCTCCCTTGAACTCACAGAGATCCATCTGCCTCCACTTCCCAAGTGCTAGGATTAAAGGCATGTACTACCACTCCTGGGCGGGGGTGGAGGGGTGGGGGGGAAGGGGGTGGGGGGGTTCTTTAGATTAGTGCTTTTTTTGTTGTTGTTATTTTTGTTTTGTTTGTTTGTTTTCGGTCTTTTTGAGACAGGGTCTCCTTTTTGTCCCAGCTGTCCAGGAACTCCCTCTGTAGACCAGGCTGGCCTTGAACTCATAGAGATCCGCCTGCCTCTGCCTCCCAACTGCTAGGATTAAAGGATATGCTGATGATTAGTGCTGTTTTCATTTTTGGTTTAGGACTTGGGGCTGAAGAGCAGTGAGCCAGTCTGCTCACAGCAAGTTATTGGTACTTGTAATTGGGGTGGAGACCCTGGGTTGAACCTGGCGTTTGGTGGATTTTAGTATAGCACTTTGCTATCCAAGAATGTTGTTAGTGTCATGACTTGCCACGTAGTAGGAGCTCATTGCTGTCAGCTTGCTATTAGTACACAGCAGTGTGAAATAGAGAGGAAGAATTTTCTTTTTTCAAAAGCAAGATAAACATGGAAATAGAAGTACTTTTCTCTCAACATCTCCCCTTGGATTGTGTTCCTGGCTGGAAACTGTGTATGTACATCGAGTTAAAGTGGAGGTGATTCCAGCTTTACTTTTCTTTAGTCATTAAATGTCTGATTCTGCCCAAGTCAGGACTCCCTCCCTTAATCCTACATCATTTCTAGGAGTTATGTTTATATCAGGCCTAATCCACTGGCTGCATTGCTCGAGTTACTGGGGGATAAGATATGCAGCAAGGGGCATACAGTAGCATTTCTGCAAAAAATGAGGAATACTTCATCTCTGTTGGATGAGTTACTCCTAAAACAACTGCAGCTTTAAAAACCACTTTTAGAGAGATAGCTCAGAGGTTAAGAGCACTGGCTACACTTGTAGAGGACCCAGCAGGTTTGGATCCCAGCACCCATATGGCAGCAATAACAGTCTGCTAACAATCTGCTGTAGCCCCTGTTCCAGGGCTTCTGATGCCCTTTTCTGGCCTCCATGGGCATTGCATGCACATGGTACACTGGCATACATCCAGGCAAAACATATAAAATAAAATAAAAAACCATGAAACCACAAGGTTATGAAGTGAATTTACAAAGCTTTTGCATTTAAATCTCGCTGGTACTAAGATAGGAGGTAGGCAGTGTGACTAGAAATTAGTTTAGACTATAGACCCCCAAGTTGACCCTTACCTCACTTCCACCTGGCTTGTAAATCAGGAAGAAGATTTGAATCCTAGCCTGTGTTTACTGTGCTATTGGTGTTCAGCTGGCCAGTCTCCCCGTGCCCTACCCACCTGGCTGTTCTCCAGAGATCTCTCTGTGGTGCCCTGATCACTCTGTAGTTCAGCCTTCAGATTAGATCACTTGTTTCCCTAATGAAGTATCTTCTTTTTTGAAACAGGGTCTCCCTTTAGTCCCAGCTGGCCTGGAGCTCACTATAGATCAGGCTGGCCTTGAACTCACAGAGATCCCTCTCCCTCTGCCTCCGGAGTACTGGGATTAAAGGCGTGCGCCACCATGCCTGGCACTAAAGATGGTTCTTAGCCTCCATGTGGGTGCTGGGAATTGAACCCGGGTCCTCTGGAAGAGCAGTCAGTGCTCTTAACCATTAAGCCATCTCTCCAGCCCCAGAATGAGGTATCTTTTATACTTACACTACAAACACTACAAAACATTTATTTGATTTCCAGGGGTATTTATTATTCATAAAATTGATGATGTATGACATAGAAAAAGATAATGCATCATGAAGGATGTGCTGTTGCCACTAATGTGTTGAAAACTGTGTTTTGCCAAACCTTACCCTGTGTACTTAAAGTATTCGCCACCATCTGCAGTGAGGCTGGTGCACGACTAGTGGGAACAGGTATTTGTTTACACAGGGCTTGAATCACACACATTAAATGTCTGTTGAGAGGCCATGTAGCGGCAGTGGCTCCAGCAAGTCCTGGAGAGGGACTCAGGCCGCCAGGATCCTTGGTGAGAGGACACTGTTGGAGCTCCAGCCAAGAAGTCTACAAGAACAGTGGGTGGAAGGACTGCTGTGGATTCCTTACCCACTGACTTCTACTTGAAACTCCTCGGCCACCATTGGCTTTGAGGGAGGCTCGAGTGTGGTATTTTGAGTGGGCATGTAGCCAGCCCAAATATAATCTTATTTCTATTACTGAAGAAGGGTAGAAATCAAACTTGAAAAGTTGATTCTCTGCCATCAAAAACAAGCTTATTTTGTAAGCCAGAGTCTGCCAATAATTCTTCCAAAATTTAGAGATAAGTAATGTTTTTTAGGGAAATTTTAAATAAACATCTCAGCTTAGGACAGATTTTTTTTTTCACTAGTTAATTTTTGTCCTTTTAAAAAAAAATGCAGCCGGGCGTGGTGGCGTACACCTTTAATCCTAGCACTTGGGAGGCAGAGGCAGGCGGATTTCGTGAGTTCAGGGCGAGCCTGTTCTACAGAGGACAGCTGGGGCTACAGGGAGACCCTGTCTCGAAAAGACCAAAAAAAAAAAAAAAGCATTGTTATGACGCACTAATAAATAATTTGTTGAAACTGTATTGAAAATCTATACTCAATCTAGAGTAAGACTGATACTAGATGTGACAAACTAAGAAATTCTTTCATGCATTTCTCAAAGGGACTCACCTGGATTCCCCCCGAGTCTGTCCCATAAATAGAGCTCTCCCTGGTGTTGCCATGGCTTGTGGATGGTCTGACAACTTTGCTAATTGAGCAGTACCATCATTTCCTGCCTCTGAACTTGCTACCTGGTAAGGTCTCTGCATGGAAAGTTCTGCCTGTTCCTTTATCCTGGAGAGATTCTCTTGGTCCTTCAGTTTTTCCTTCTTTCCTGGTCTCTTTCTTCCCCTGGCCTTGTGGCCCAGTCCATAGTGGCACTGACTGTTCTCTGGCCTCTGCTTATCACCTCTCAGGAAGTAGAGCATTAATGTGGCGTGAATGCGATAGTCCTTGTGAAGAGCTCCACGCAGAAGCATGCTCTGTTTACCCATCATGTCTTCACACTGCAGTGGACTTGCTGCAGTGCTTTTCCAGATGATGCAGTCCTAGAGAACATTTGCTCTGCTGTGTTTGTTAGAGTAAGTCTTGGTAGCTCTGTGCACAGTAGGCACTCAGTAAATGGGAAGTAAGTAGATGAACAGAAAGACTAGCTTTCTAGCGTCCACTTTTGCCCTGCTCAGCCCTTGGGACTTAAGGCAGTGAGTTCCATAGATTCTGGAATATAAAAGCATCAAGAAGCTCAGTAGGAGCAGCAGTTCTCCACTGTGCTTTGTTATGTAGAAGGAGCCGGGTGATGTGGAATTAATCTCTTACTGGAAGACTGTTTAGGAGCTCAGTATTCACTTCTTGAAGTTGTCCATTGAACACACGATTCTCTGCTGTGTGCTGGGTTCTGGAGCTGCGAAAGTGAACAGAAGCAGTCTTTGCTTTACGTTTTCCCAGAATGTGGGTGTGGACAGCTATGCCCATAGTATACCCTGTCTTCAGTGTGTAAGTGCTTAAGTACTAGATTAAGAATTAGAACAATAGAAGGTCAGTAGGCTTTGTTTGTTCCTTAAAAACATTGTTTTCTTCATAGAAGGTAAATGCTGTTCCTTAAGCCTGTTCTTTCTGAAGAGCAGTTACAAGGAAGCAACAGCATGAGAGGCACCGTCAAGATCTCAGAGCAGTAAGTCCTTGCTGTGACAACACTGAAGCAATACTGCTCCAACCATCTGCACATTTTTGGCACATGTCTGCATTTGGTATAGGTGCTATGCTTTTGCTTTGTTGTCTGAGGTGCTTTTTGCATTGTTTTGTGGTGCTGAGGAATCCAGTGTGGAGGGCCTTGTGTTTGCTACTTAAGTGCTTTGTTACTTAGCTATGCCCCAAGCCTTTGCATTTTGAGATGGGGCTTTGTTTATTGCTCAGGCCGGCCTTCAACTCAAGCTCTGCCTGCTTTGGCCTCCCTAGCACTGACTGAGTCTACAGGTTTCTGCTCCATCTAGTGGTCTATAGTTCTTGACTCCTGTTTTTTTAAAAAAATACATTATTGTTTATTTTATGTGTGTGAGTATATTGCTTGCATGTATGTAGGTGCATCTGTATCGTGAAGTGCCTGTGGAGATCAGAAGAAGGCATTGGATCCCCTGGACCTGGAGTTAAGGATGTTTGTTAGCTGCCTCGTCGGTGCTGGTAAACAAACCTGGGTCTCTGCAAGAGCAGCTGGTACTCTTCACCACTGAGCCATGTCTCTATCCTCAATAAATTAGTGTGCTCTTTCAGGTACCTAGAAAATGAAATAGTTGGATTTGTTCTACCCTTTTATCTTTAGGTATATGGATTAGGCCAGATTCCCACATTGAGAGATGGTGGCCTTTGTGTCATGTACTTATGGACAAAACTGGGCAGGACAGTGCCCCGCTCACCAGGAGTATAGTGCTGACCCTTGTCACTGTAGTACTCTTGAAACACAGTGTTGATGAAACCAAGAGATAGATGGGGTGTGTGGGACTGTAATCCCAGCAGTTGTATCTGAAGCAGGAAGATGGTGGATTCTAGGCCAGTCTGGATTACACAGGGAATCAGAGTCGTGCCACCCCCCCCCGCCTCAAAAAATTGAGGTTGATAAAATTTTCCAAAATCATCACCATCAATCTCGGCCATAATTACTTAACAGATGTAGAATAGGAATTCATAGTTCTTTTAATCTTCTCACTTCCAAACACAAGAGTTCAAAAGAAAGTTCTGTCTTAATTCTCTCTGAGACTATTTTGGTCAGGGTGGCCCCCGTGAACTTGAACTTCACAGAGAGCAGTTCCTGTGCAGAAACCTAAATAGGTTTTTGTTGGCGTGTTCTTGGGGCTGGAGTCCATGTGCTCTGCAGTGTTGAGAATGTCTTCATTCCATTGTGCTGAGCAACTGGAAATTGGTTTCCCCACATCATCCTCATGTGAAGAAAGGCTTGCTTGTATCCGTTATGTGAAGGACATTCTGGGACCCCTCAGCTGCAGGATGGCTCTGTCTTCCCAGCTGCCGTTCCTTGCCTTGTGAGGGACCCCAGTTGCTAAGAGAAGGCATTGTCTGTTGTGTATAAAATGAACTTTGTACTTTGCTCAAGTTAAATTGCTTGAGTCCAGCCAGACATTCTTCATGAGATGATAATTTAAGTGAAGGTCAAATTTAGGACCCAATTTATGTTAGTTTAGAAATAGCCATTGCCTTTAGAAAGGTGACATGGCACATCCGGGGCCCGAGGATCTGATGGGTGAACTTAATTCACAGAGCTCTGTTTTAGATTCTCAAAGGCAATGAGCACTTGCGGCCCCATGAGCCATTGTGGAAGCCATCCTGCTTGGGCTTGGGACCCAGTGTCTGGGAAGTATGTGGGCTTCTTCATTCCGTATTTGTTACTTCAACAACTTTGTGACAGGATTAGACATTATTCATTAAAGAATAGAATCTAGCCGGGCGTGGTGGCACAGGCCTTTAATCCTAGCACTCGGGAGGCAGAGGCAGGAGGATCTTTGTGAGTTCAAGGCCAGCCTGGTCTACAAAGTGAGTTCCAGGACAGCTGGGGCTACAGGGAAACCCTGTCTCGAAAAGACTGAAAAAAGAAAAAAAAAAAAAAAAGGAAAAAAAGAATCTAAGCCAGGTATGGTGGCACAGGCCTTTAATCCTAGCACTCGGGAGGCAGAGGCAGGCGGATCTTGTGAGTTCAAGGCCAGCCTGGTCTACAGAGTGAGTTCTAGGACAGCTGGGGCTACAGGGAGACCCTGTCTTGAAAAGACAAAAAAAAAAATTCTTACTTCTGAACAATAATTTTATTGGGTACTTTTAAATTTGATTAGGGAATATTAGAGAAGATGGAAAGAAAAGCTGACAGATTAATTTTAAAGTGGTAGACTGACATGCTGATATATTCTTCAGTTATTTAGAATAATTTTTCCTTGGGTGACAATGTAAATGTCATTAACCCCAAAGATGAGAAAATGAGAGGAATAGCATTCTTGCCTGAGGCTGGAAGCCAGTCTATCAAATCATATAACTTAACATTATTCATTTATGCAAAGGAATAGTCAGTTGTTAGTACAGACTCGTTCTTTCAAGCCCCATTCTTCACATGGGTCTCAGGTTTCTATAATGTGCTTAACATTTTAGGTAAGGTTGGGATGAGGGAATTTATCACTGAGTTTTTTTTTTTTTAATTTTATTTATTTTGTATGTGTATGAATGCACTATCTACATGTAGGTTTGTGCACCTGTGTCGTGCAGTGCTGCGGAGGTCAGAAGAGGGTGTCAGATTCCCCTGGAACTGGAGTTAAACATGGTTCCCAGCCACCACGTGGGTGCTGGGGATCGAACCCAGGTCCTCTGCAAGTGCAGTTGGTGCTCTTAACCGCTAGGCCATCTCTCCAGCCCATCACTGAGTTTTTCATAATCAGAGAAATAAACAGATAATGAGCTTGTATTGATATATTTGAATTATTGCTTTAATTTTTATCTAAAATTGAAATAAAACATTAAGCTTAAAGCAAATGCTCAAGGGCATTGGATCCCCTTTATTGAGGAAAAGAAAAAAACAAAAGCCTGCAGCAACCTGAAGGGCAGTTTTTTTGTTTTGTTTTGTTTTTTTGTTTTTATTTTTCTTTATGACTTAAAAAAGTAGAACACCCCACCCTTTTTTGGGGGGAGTGACTAGGCATTATGTAGACCAGGCTGGCCTTGAACTCACAGAGATCTGCCTGCCTCTGCCTCTGCCACCCAAGTGGTGGGATTAAAGGCATGTGCCAGCACATAAAAATGTAAAAGATGTATTTTATTTTTTGGTTATGTGTCTGTGTCATGGGTGTGTATATGTGAGTGCAGGTGTTCTCAGAGGTGTGTGTATGGGAGTGCGGGTGCTTCCAGAGGTGTGTGTATGGGAGTGCGGGTGCTCTCAGAGGTGTGTGTATGGGAGTGTGGGTGCTCTCAGAGGTGTGTGTATGTGAGTGCGGTGTGTGTATGTGAGTGCGGGTGCTCTCAGAGGTGTGTGTATGGGAGCGCGGGTGCTCTCAGATGTGTGTGTATGTGAGCGCGGGTGCTCTCAGATGTGTGTGTACGTGAGCGCGGGTGCTCTCAGAGGTGTGTGTACGTGAGCGCGGGTGCTCTCAGAGGTGTGTGTATGTGAGCGCGGGTGCTCGCAGAGGTGTGTGTATATAAGCGCGGGTGCTCTCAGAGGTGTGTGTGTATGTGAGCGCGGGTGCTCTCAGAGGTGTGTGTATGTGAGTGCGGGTGCTCTCAGAGGTGTGTGTATGTGAGTGCGGGTGCTCTCAGAGGTGTGTGTATGTGAGTGCGGGTGCTCTCAGAGGTGTGTGTATGTGAGTGTGGGTGCTCTCAGAGGTGTGTGTATGTGAGTGTGGGTGCTCTCAGAGGTGTGTGTATGGGAGTGCGGGTGTTCTCAGAGGTGTGTGTATGGGAGTGCGGGTGCTCTCAGAGGCAGAGGTGTCAGATCCCGCTGGAGCTGTAGGTGCTGCAGTTTTTGAGCTACCCAGCATGAGTGCTGGGAACTAAACTCAGGTCCTCTTCAAGAACATACTACAAGCTCTTAACTGCTGAGCCACCTCTTCAGCCAGCCCCCACATATTTGAGTTTAATGTAGGCTAACCTATATTCGTTGTTACATACCATTTTTCTTGTAGTCTTAATGACTGTAGTCACTTAATGCCTTTGTTGAATAGTTTCCTTGAGGCTGATACCTTTTAATGATGTTAGTGTTTGACATTGTGTCTTTTTGATATTTTCAACAGCCTTAAATCATATGTTATTTCCTGACTCCACTCAGTATGTAATATTATTTTCTTTACATTAAAGCTAGTATCTTTTTAAACACAGAAAACATGGGGAGGTTTTAAGTGCATTTTGTTTGTAAGAGGAGAGCTTGTCCATGTTAGAGTAATTCATATTTCTGACATAAGGCTACTGTGAGCATTTTTATATCACGAGTAATCATTGAGATACTGTCAGGATTTCCATGCTATATTAACCACGATAGGAAAGTCATACAGTGACATTAATTTAAAACATTGGTGAAGTTGTTCATAGTTTCCTTCTTATTTGTTGTCTATTTTGATACAAGCTAAGTGCTTGCTTACAGTAGTCATCTTGCATTTATAACATAAATGTGGACTCTGTTAAAAGTAGAGTGTCCTTAAAAAGATGGCCTTAAGCATTAGCTGGTTAATAATGATGTATGTATTTTACAGGGAATATTTTCAATTACTGGTTCAATAGGAATAAAGATACTTATTGTTAATACAGAGAAATTTGCTTGTGTAATGATATTTTAATCTCAGTTTTTAATTTTTTTTATACTCTTCATTGAGATTTATGAGAATTTAATATGTCAAGAATAAATGGATTAACTTATACTTCAGTCAGTAAAATGAAATTATCCTATAAAAATGAAACAACAAGCTGGGTGTGGTGGTGCATGCCTTTAATCATAGCATTCAGGAGGCAGCTCAGGCAGATCTTTGTGAGTTCAAGTCCAGCCTGGTCTACAGAGTGAGTTCCAGGACAGCTGGGGCTACAGGGAAGACCCTGTCTCGAAAAGACCAAAAAAAAAAGAAACAAAAGATGAACAAATACTCAGTTAATAGATATAATACCAATTACATGGAAAATAAATTGAATTTACCCTAGGCAAAGATTGTCCCACAGAGTTAAAAATAAATCATGAAGGAGCTGGAGAAATGGCTCATCAGTAAAGAGAGAGTACCATTCTTGCAGAGGACCTGAGTTCAGTTCCCAGGATCCACACTGGGTAGATCATCACTGCTTTTAACTTGAGCTCCAGGGAATCTGACACATTCTTTGGGCTCCATCGGCAACTACACTCAAGTATACATACTCCCACACAGACACACATGAATACACATAATTAAAAAATAAAACTAAGTCTTTAAAAATAAATAATACATAAAGTGCCCAATTATTTCTAAATAACTTCAGGAATAAACACTGAGGTTGCCTGGAGCAGTGACTAATTCCGTGAGTCAAAAATTTGTGATCCTGGAACATCTTGCTTTGCCAGTTAAGTATTTATGTTGAAAACAACTGAACTCAAGGTAGTACAAGGAAGAGGGTATTTAGCAAAGTCATAGGATGGTGAAGAGATGTTGGTCAAGATATCAGTTTATTATGAGGAATTTATGATTAATATTCATATTACTTGTTTATCATTTATTGTACAACAGAGGACTGTAATTAGCAGTAATATAATTGCATTCTTCTTAAATTTTTATTGAACTTTTGCACATTTTATACAACATTTCTTCATTGAGTCTAGACCCATTCCCCTTCCATGCTTCCACCCCTCCAGTGCTCGTGCATTCTACCATACATGTCTTACATCTTTTTCTCAGTCTTTTTAAAATTTTTCGAGGCAGAAGTTTACTGTTCAGTCAGTTCTTTGAATAAGTCTTTGTTGTTGTTGTTGTTTTTGTTTATTTGTTTGGTTTTTGGTCTTTTCGAGACAGGGTCTCCCTGTAGCTCCAGCTGTCCTGGAACTCACCTTGTAGATCAGGCTGGCCTTGAACTCTGCCTCCCAAGTGCTAGGATTAAAGGCGTGCACCACCACGCCTGGCCCATTCTTGTTGTTGTTCCCTTTAATTTTATATTACTCCAAAATGTACATGTGTACACTCCACACATATACCAAGATTACAATGTCTGAAAATAAACTATAGGTTAATTCCAAAACATGTTTAGGGATTCACCTGTTAACAATAGAATTGCATGTAGGTCAAAAATATTACTTTACATTCCTAAATTACATAGCAATTTGATGTATATTTTAATGTACTTTTAAAAATAATAGCATCAGGTATTATATTTACTAAGAAAAAGAAAAAAAATTACTCAGTTTGCCTTAACAAATAAGGATTTGATGCTAGGATCTACAAATGAGGGACGTATGTATGTCGTTTGTCTTTCTGGGATTGTGTTACTTCACTTAGCATCATAGCTTCTAATCCATTGACCTGCAAATTTCATGATGTCCTCTTTCTTTTTTCTTCTTTTTTTTAATTTAATTTAATTTTTTTATGTGTATGAATGTACTGTCTGCATGTAGGTCTGTGCACCCATGTCGTGCAGTGCCATGGAGGTCAGTAGAGGGTTTCGATTCCCCTGGAATTAGAGTTACAGATGGTTCTCAGCTGCCATGTGGGTGCTGGGGATCAAACCCCGGGTCCTCTGCAAGAGCAGTCTGTGCTTTTAACTGCTAGGCCATCTCTTCAGCCCCATGTCTTCTTTTTTTACCTCTGCATTAGAACTCCATTTTGTAGATGTACCACATTTTCTTTATCCACTGTTGGTTGAGTGAGGGACACTTGGGTTACCTCCAGCTTTTCATTATTATGAAGAGAGCTCCAATAAACAAGGTTTTGCACATATCTCTACAATAGGATGAGTCTTGTGGGTATATATATACCCAGGAGTGGTATGACTGGATCAGCTGGTAGGTTCATTTTGAGTCTTTTAAGAGTTCTCCATGAGCCAAGTGGGTGGCTCATGCCTTTAATCCTAGCACTCAGGAGGCAGAGGCAGGTGGATCTTTGTGAGTTCAAGGCCAGCCTGAACAGAGTGAGTTCTAGGACAGCTGGGGCTACCGGGAGACCCTGTCTCAAAAAGACAAAAAAAAAAAAGAGTTCTCCACACTGCTTTCCATAAATACAGAGAAATTTGCTTGTATAACAATATTTTAATCTTAATTTTAATGTTTTGTAGGTCACTGAATGCTAAATTTAAAAGCTTCCCCCGCTCTGCCCCTTAAAATCCTTGGAATCCTTTGTTCAAAGTGCATAGAACATTCATATTTAAATACTAGAGGAAATAAATGGACATAGCCATCCATTTCTAACTCACTGTAAAGGAATTGTCAACTACTAGCTGGTTTTTAGTGTTTTGATTTTTGTTTTGCAGTGGCACCTTCATTACAAGAGTGCTTAAGCAGTACTGAATCTGGGAAACCGAGCCATCTTGGGTAGTCTTTTAAAATTGGAGTGACCATTGATCCCATTGATAGCAATCCTCTTCAGTTTGGTTTCAAGCTGGCTTGTCCCTGAAGCCTTCCTAGGTGCCAGGCATCATCCTAGCTCTAGGAACATACTGTTTCTCCAAACTGTCTTCATGCAATGTGTGGGTTAGTGGAAGAGACATGAAACTAATAGTACAGTCCCATAAATAGCAAATAATAGGCTCGTTTTCTTAATATTGTGGGTGTTGTGGCTCCATGCCTTTAATCCCAGCTCCTGGGAGGTAGAGGCAGGCTAATCTTTGTAAGGTTGAAGCCAGTGTGGTTTACATAGTGAATTCCAGGCCATCCTGGGCTACAGGGAGATTTGTGCCCCCCACCCCCCACCCCCAGGCAACCTGGTGATAAATGGTTTTCACTGGTGCTAGGGTAGATCCAGGGCCTCACACTTGCTCTGTCCTAGGCTCTGTATCACCAGCCCTTGACATTCTGTTATAACTCAGATGAACAAACAAGCAAGTAGCAAGACTGGCAAGACTCGGGGTCATGAAAGCAAATTGTTTAGAATGCTGAGAGTTTACTTGGTGCCCTGATGGAGTTCCAAACAGATGGGCCTCAAAGTTGGAAGATTTGTTAGATTATCTTGCAGGATTTTTGGACCCTACCAAGAATTGGAAATCTTATGTTACCTGTGATGAGAAGCCTCGAATAGCTTTAGGGGAGTACGTATAACAGCAGAGACAGGACGGTAATTATGCAACTTTTACCTGTTTTTTTTCTGAGTTATAAGGGATTGGCTACTCGACCTCCCACTTCCCTTCTGCCCAACCTGGAGTTTTCCTTTTTCATTTTGGTAAGCTTCAGTCCCTTCTCCAGCTAGTGTCCAGGTTTCTGGAGGACCAGGACTTAGTCACCTCAACCTTGAGCAGAATTTGGTATAGAGGAAGTACTCAGTAATCTCTGAGGGGCCCAGGGAGAGCATGTGTGAATACCTGGGTTCCAGCCTTACCCTGAGGGGAAGAAGAAAAGGATTGACTGAGGTTCAGGGAAAGATGCCTTGGTTTTCTGCTAGTCCCTGTCTTTCTGCACATTCCACCCTCTGTCACATAGTGATGGATCTGTTTCAAACCTGTCTGATGGGGGAGGGAGCGACATTATCCTTGACAGCAAGGTCTTTGTTTGGAGCCTTTGGGAAATACTGGCTACTGTATTCAGGGCCGAAGTGTAAAGAAATGGTAGATTAACTTAAGTTTTCTTGCTACCAGCTTGATGTCATTGCTGCTAAAAGGATTTGACCAAAGGGAGCAAGTGTGGATTGCTTAAATTTTCAAAGGAGGTGAGGCCGGGGAAAATGTGTTAACATATTGGTTTTATTAGTTCAGAAGTTTTAAGTTTCAATATTACTAAGGTTTTCCAGCAGTATAAAGGATCAGCTTGGTGTTTAGAAGCCACAGGTGGGGTTTGCAGGGCACTTTCTCAGTGTTCCTTTTATTTACAGTGTATCTGGAAGTGATTGACAGATTAGCTCTTTAATTTAATGACCATCTTTGAGATGGTCCTTGACTCTAGGTACAGGCTCGAGTGCAGTGATACCTGTTCTCTGGTTCAGACTTGAAGACTGTGTGTCAGGGCTGGGCTCTAATATTATTTTCTCCATGGTCTGAAGTTCTTGTGCGGAGGCCAGTCTTCTGAGCAGAGGATGTGAGGAACCAGGGCAGTGTTGGCCCTGTGACCAGGAGCCCTGCGTCAGCGCTGAGGTGTGCCTTTTCTCTGCCCGTGGTTATTGAGCTTTAGTGGCGTGAGGATTTGTTCCATCAATAGACCTGAAAGGGGGTTTCATTGTGCTTACTCCATTTTCTCCTTTGGGAACTAAACATCATTTTCATACATCCATTTTGTGTTCTGGAAGACAGGATCACTTCCCACTTCCCACTCAGTTCCCTGCAAAGGAGCATGCCCATAATCACAGTCCTTCTAATCTTTCCTCAAAAACCTGTGGGGATGCCAAGTTTGGTTCTGTTGCTGTGTTTGAGAACAATACAGTTACATTTTTTGGTTTCTATGACTAGATTGCTGGGGATGAGGAGCATACCTTCCCTGTGTCAGCTCCACCCTGAAAGTGGACTTTGTCAAGGATTTACTGTGAAAGTAGTTCTCACAAGAAAGTATAGTACAAGCTGGAAAGTTGGGTTATTATGTCACAACACCCCAGAACAAAGGCTCTACACGTCCTATGAGGAGTAAAGTCTAGTAATTTTATTCAAACAGATAGAAATTAAAATGTTTATGTACTTGGAAAATGTGGCAAGGTGTTTTTAAGGGAAATGGATTTCCATTCTGCAAATGTTTTCTTCCCTAGTCTTTAAATTATTTATGCAGCTTCCTGCTAGTGACTTTATCAAAGAACTTTGCACTGCAGATCATTGATATATTATTGACTGATCAGAGTCCATGTTTAATATTTACCATTCAGCAAGCACACAGCTCTTGTTTTATGTAGAGTTCTCAGGTTAGGTGATGTGTATATAGGTATGGAGTATCTAGAAGGTGGAGGCCTCTCCTGGAGCTCAGGTTTGATATGTGGCAAATTGTTCTATCTAGAACCACCAGAATGGTGCCGATTCGACATGCTGACAGTGGTCCATGTCTGTTTCTTGATGTAGAGAGGTATTTTTAGACTTTTGCCATTGAGTTTGGTGTTGTAGATTTTATATGAATTACATTTATCAGGAAGTTCCCTTTGGTTACTGTTTAGGAGTTTGAGATAGTGTGTTTACACATACATCAGGGTGTGCCTATGTGTGTGCAGGCGCATGTGCCCATGTGTGTATGTTCGAAGGCCAGAGGTTGATACTGAATGCCTTCCTCATTCCCTTTCTACCTTCTTTTTGGAGATAATTCTGGAGCTTGCTGTTTGGGCTTGAGCGTCTAGCCCATGAGCCCCTGGATTCTATCCTCGACTCCTCACTCAGTGTTGAGGCTACAGACACTTAGCTTTTACGTGGCTGCTGAGAACCTGAACCCAGGTCCTTCTGCTTGAACAGCAAGCACTTCAACCACTGAGCCAGCTCCCTAGCTGCAGTTTTTAAATTTATGTTTCCAAGACGGAGTGGTTGATCCATTGTATTTCCCTCCCTCCCTCCCTCCCTCCCTCCCTCCCTCCCCTGTATTGTATATTCTATCTTTGTCTTGCTTTCATATTGCATGAGATTGAATTCAAAGAATGAATTATCTTCTGTTTTCTGGATATGCGAAGTATTGAATTCTTTCTTTCTTTTTTTCTCTAAGTGTATGAATGTACTGTCTGCATGCAGGTTTGTGCACCCATGTCGTGCAATGCTGCAGAGGTCAGAAGAGGGTGTCGGATTCCCCTGGAACTGGAGTTCTCCTGGAATTGGAGTTACAGGCGGTTCTCAGCTGCCATGTGGGTGTTGGGGATCGAACCCGGGTCCTCTGCAAGAGCAGTTGGTGCTCTTAACTGCTAGGCTATCTCTCTAGCCCTAATTATTTCTTTTTTAGGTGTGCGATAGAATTCTACAGTGAAGCCATCTGAGTTGGAGATTTTTTTTTTCTTTGTGGAGGCTAGCTGAGACTAAAGGGATGGAGGCTAGCTGAGACTAAAGGGATATATATTATCCCTTTAGTCTCAGCTAGTCTGGAGCTAGCTTGCTGTGTAGACCAGGCTGGCCTTGAACTCACAGAGATCTGCCTGCCTCTGCCTCCCGAGTGCTGGGATTAAAGGCATGCACCACCACACCTGGCACTAAAGATGGTTCTTGGCCACCATGTGGGTGCTGGGAATCGAACCTGGGTCCTCTGCAAGAGCAGTCAGTGCTCTTAACCGCTGAGCCATCTCTCCAGCCCTGAAAGATTTATAATTGCTAATTAAATTTCTTTTTATAGATCTGTTCAGATTTTTTCTTCTGAACCAATATTGATTATTTATGCCTTTCTGCTAGGAGTTTGTTGATTTCATCTAACTTGCCTAATTTGGTGACTGCTGTGATGTGACTATGGCTTAGGTGCTCTGAAAATCCAGCTGGAACTTAATCTCTGTGAGGTGTTAAGAGAGTACAAACTGAATCCAACTGTGCTGTTGGGAGGCAGGAACTTTGAAAGCTGATTACAATTACATTAAAGTCATTGTTGGGGCTGGAGAGATGGTTAAGAGCATTGACTGCTCTTGCAGAAGATTTGGTTTCAAATCCCAGCACCCACATGGCAGCTAACAACTATCTATAATTCCAGTTCCAGGGAATCTGACACCCTTTTCTGACCTCTGAGGCACCTATCTACATGCAGGCAATACACTCATACGCATAATATAAAATAATAAAGTATTTTTAATAGGCATTGCTGAGTATCTGTTTATAAAAGAGGGAAAGAGACCAGGGAATATCACATGCCCACATCCAGGCCTGTGTCTACCATGGGGTGCCCCGTGCTGCCTCAGAAGTCTGCCAGCATGAAGGCTGTCACCAGAAGCAGGCTGGCCAGAGAGACTCATTGTAACTTACCAGGCTTTGGTACTGTTTGAGTAGAAATGGAAAATAGAGTGCCGTGCAAGTCTTTAGATTTTCTTATAATCTTTTCTGTAAGGTCAGCAGTTTATAATTGATTCTTTTATTCCTTTCTTACCTTTTTGCTTTAAATTTTCCCTTTTTCTTGGTGAATTCTGATAGTAGAAACATGCCAGTTTTATTGGTTTTATTGCTATCTCCCCCTCTTCTCAAAGTTTTCACTATGTAGCCCTAGCTGGCCTGGAACTCAGTATGTAGACAGGTTGGCCTTGATCTGATAGAGATCCTCCTGCCTCTGCCTCCTGAGTGCTGGGTTCGAAGGCCTGCACTACATGCCTAGCTGTTTTTCTCTACTATTTTTGTTACAGTCTAAACTGAATTGCCTTCTTTATGTTAGCTTTTTAAAGTTACTCTTTTGTTTCTTAGAGATGAGTTGAGGGCTCTTATTTTATTAAAGTTTTTTTTTTCTTCCCTTTTCCTTTTTTGGTCTTTTTTGAGACAGGGTCTCTCTAAAGCCCCAGCTGGCTTGGAATGAGCTGTGTGGAGCAGGCTGTTTTTGTTTTTGTTTTCGTTTTCGTTTTTTTTTAATTTACAAAGATCCACCTGCCTCTGCCTCCTGTGTGCTGGGTTTACAGTCGTGTGCCACCGCATCCAGCTTATATCTATTTTTTACTTATGATTTTTTTTTTCCCTTAATGGGTCATTTACAAGCTATTGTTTAATTTCCAAGTATTTAGATATTTTCCCTGAGTTCTCTCTTTTTTTTTTTTTTTTTTTTTTTAGACAGGGTCTCCCTGTAGCCCCAGTTGTCGTGGAACTCACTCTGTAGACCAGGCTGGCCTTGAACTCAAAAAGATCCGCCTGCCTCTGCCTCTGCCTCCCAAGTGCTAGGATTAAAGGCGTGTGCTACCACGCCCGGCCCTTCCCTGAGTTCTCTTATTGTGGTCAATAAACCTACTTCTTACTATCCTAAAACTTCAAGGCTTATTGAGACTTGCTTTATGAAATTGTAAATGGTCTTTCCTGGGCCTTGAAAATCTGTGTCCTGATGCTTCGGGTGAAGCATCACGTAGCTGTCAGGTCAGGATGGTTAAGAGTGCTGGCACATTGTCCTCCTGGACTTTTTTGTTTGGTGCTTACGTCAGTCATATAAAGTGGATATTGACGTCTTCATTTATCTGAAAGGTAAATTGTTTTTCACCTTTCAGATCTGTCTGCTGTCTTCATTTGTTTGGAGCTCTCTTGTTAACATCCATAACTGTTAACACTGCCTGATGAATTGACCAGTCCTTCATCAGAAGTTGTTCCTTTGTGGTCTGGTCTCTTTTGTCTAACAACAGTGTGGCAGCCCCTTCTTCCTGTGTACTCACTCATATTTCTCTGTCTTTTATGTTGTGTTGGCCATAGAAGCCAGGGCCTTGTGCTTGCTAAGTGCTTGCTGTATTCCCAAGTTATCCCATTGCCATCGTTGAAGGCTGCCAATCTCAGTTATATTAAGATTGTTATGATGTTTTTTAAATATATTTTGCAATGTGCCATATTTTCATAGTTTTTGATTTATACGTAAAATGATGAGTGAAGTAAAAGTATCTATTTTGATTATATTACTAAGTTTTAAAATGATTTTATTTTATTTTGTGTGTATGCTGATTGTATGTAGGTGTCCCATCTGCATGCAAGCGCTCATGGGCTCCAGAAACGGGTGTCATATCACCTGCAACTGGAGTTACAGGAAGTTGTGAACCCCTCAGTGTGGGTGCTGGGTACCCAACCGTGGTCCTTTTGCAAGTACAACAAGGTACCTCTCCAGGCACCTATTACAAAGTTTTGGACAGTTCTGGGAATCTGAGATTCTTGTAATTTCTCCCAGAGTGAGTCAGGAGAGTCCACTGCAATCCTCCCTTATGTATTTACAGTCACATTTCTTCCCACACAGAGCCCCCTAGCAGTTACTGGTCTGTTCTCCAGTCCCTTTTTTCTGCTGTTTTAGATGGTCATTTAATTTAACGATTTAGAATGTTATTAAAGTCATGTAGTAAGTATGTAATCTCCTGAGTCTAGCTTCCTCCTCTTAGCTTAGCTTGTCTTTGAGATTCATCCAGGTGATTGCATATATCAGAGCCACTGCCATGAGCATTTGTGTTCAGGTAAGTATTCTTTTTTTGTGTAGAGCTGGGGATTGAACCCAGGGCCTTGTCCAGTCCAAGCAAGTGCTCTACACTGATCTGTACTCTCCAACCCACTAGGCTTGTTTTTTTTCTCTGTCTGTCCGTCTGTCCATCCATCCTTCCGTCTTTCCAAGGAGATATCTCTCTAAGGAGATATGCAGGAGTGTGATTTTGAGGCCTGGGTATCATAGGAAACTGCCGTACCATGCCCCCAGCAATGTTAGGGAATATTGGTTGCTTTCCTTCCTTGCTACCTCCTTGAGTGTTGCCAGATTGTGTTGTAACTGCCCTAGTAGATTGGCAGCAGTGTCTTTCCATGGTTTTAACTTAGGTTTCTCTGATGGATTATGATTTTAAACATTCATGTATCTTTTTCATCCTTTGGTCTTTGGTTAAGTGTCCCTTTATGCTTATGTTTTCTATGGTAATTGTTTCTGAGAAAAGTTATTTTAAGCACATAGAATATAATTTCTCAGTAACAGAGGTCATTGTTCGAACTGTGTTTGTTATGTGGGTTTAGAATTGCAGGAATGATTTCAAGGACTACTAGGTAGTAGGGGGCTGCACTTCCACCCATCCAGGGTCACTCTTTTCCTGTTGGTGTGCCTTATCTGGCCATCATCCCATTTCGTATTCCCTTTCTGACTTACTGCTTTTATAAAAGAATCACGAGTTAGCTTGTTAGAACTGTTTGAAAAACAAGAATGAAGTACCTTTCAGGGAAAGCCAAAGAGCTCTTTCCAAGTCAAGTCCTAAAACTCTGAAACATCTGTTATAGTGCTTCCAAACCAGGCCCTAGCATGAGCTATGTGGCCGTGGCTCTGGAGCTGTCCCAGGCATCGTCTGGAGGCTGAAGAAACACCATGCTTTACAGTGTGGACTCCAGTGCTTTTCAGAAGCGAGTGGGTGCTGGGGAGCAGTCCTGAATTTCACTACTTTTCTCTTTATAGAATTTCTCTACCAACTCTGATTGCTTTGGCAAAACTTTGCTTGGCTGTAATGCAGTGAGTAGAATGGCCAGCTTGCCTGGTGAGTGAGTGAGGTATGAGAGGATGAAGGAGGCTTCTATAACTGTAGGTTCTCAGTGTTTTCTGCAAGACCTTGAATTAATTTTTAATGATAAGCTATGGCATGTTTTGTTGAAACGCATTTTGTGAAAGATGGGATTCTTTTCAAAGCCTACATGATAAAAGTTAGGATTTGTGGATTTCTCAAAATTAAGTATTTATAAAAAGTTAAAAATACATACCCATTTAAGAATTTTCAGAAATGAAGCCTATGTATGCACCTGATGCTCCATCAGCAGAGAGGGCACTGCTAGCCCCTTAGTGGGTCTTCTTAACTTCCAAAGCTGATGTTCACTGTGACCACCAGCATCATAGACCAAGCCATCTATGGCCTATTTCTGAATTGGCCATTACGCCCGGGGAAAAATAGCTTATTTTTAAATGAGGTCATACATAACACACCAAAGTGGAATTTTCCATATCGTATTGATGAGTAATTTTGTGTTTTCTAGCCAGAAAATACAGGTAACACTGCTATGAAAGCCTCAGGAGCACACACACGTGTCTTTCTGTTGGATCTGTACTGCTGAGAGTAGCACTGCTAGGTCAAAGGTTGGATCCGTTCTTACTCTCAGGAGCAACTCCTCACATTCCAGTTCATTTGCTGCATGTTTGGAATGAGTGGTCTGTTTTCATTTGTTATCCTGTTAAGACTAATGTTAGAGCATGCCTCACATTTGTACTTCCCTGGTAAATGACTTTGAGGACATCTCTAGATGCATTAATCTTAAAAGTGACAAGAAAGAGTACATTTGATGTTATTATTGCATTTAAAATGATTAAATTATGGGTGCTTGGGTTGCTTGCTTGGTTCCATACTTGTCATGTCATTCCGATATATTTACTCTAAATGAAATGTGTTTAGTGGCTTGGTGGTTTAATAAAAAAGTAGAAAAATAGAATTGAAACCATTTCCTCTGTTGCAGCAAACTGAGAATTGTATATAATAGCTTTGTTGAGTTCTAAGAAATGATTAAACCCAAGGAGGGCATTGTGGAGACCCACGGTTTACATAGCATACCTGTCAGAAGCTCAGAGAACTGGCCTGGCAGCTGCCAGTGAACAGTGATGTGGAGCATGCCCTTACCTTATGGGATCTTAGTGACACCAGACACATTGAGTGAATTATAGGATTACTCCGGGTAATCTTTACTTAAAGCCAACCCAATTGTAGATGCTAGCCATATCTAAAAAGAAAATGACAAGAAAAACAAAACCATCATGAGAGCACCTAGAGGAGCAGGGTTCTGATACTGTGCTGAGAAGCCCAGGACATTGAATATGCTGAGGACAGGCTTTACCTCTGAGGTATACCTCAGGCCCTAGGTTAGTGTTGGATCAAGTCACTGAGTGCTGTGGCCATGACCAGGTAAATGGGGGAAACTGATACCTATGCCTAGAGTAGCTCTAACCAGGGTAGAAGGACGGTGCAGTTGGTAAAGTCTGTGGGTGTTAAACTACAGGCGCCGATAGGGTCTGGCAGCCCATTGACTGTTGTGCTTCAGGGCCTTAGAAACTGTTCTCACACAGCCATGTGTTATCCAGCTTTTCCCAGAGAATTGTCCTCCCCCATTGAGTAAATAGGACAGTTTTGATTTGAGCCTGTTTCCTTCATGCTTATTTTTAGCGAGAAGATCTGTATATTGGCTGGATTTCAGGATTTTCATAAAGAACTGGATTATTTAGAATGCAGGCCAAATGCACAGTTGTTACTGTAGAGAGGAAAGCAAACACTGCCTTCTGATTTATTCATGTGCTCCGAAAGAAAGAATGGAGACTTCGCGGACCAAATTATATTAATAAATTCAATGACTGTTAGGCTGATACTTAGTGTATACCCTTGAGAATGAAAACTAATGGTTTGCCAAAACAACTCTCTAGCGTATTCTATAGCAGTTCATTTCTTCTGTTAACCTGAATAATTGCTTCTTAAATAAGCAAAGATATCACCTCTACTTAAAATGAAAATTCTTATATGGGCTATGGAACTGCTCTTTTTGAAATATTGCTGTAAGAAAGCAAACAAAATGAATTAGAGGTGAATCAGCCCGAACTGTCACTGTCTCTGTATAACTTCCATCTGTCTTAGGACTGTCATCGTGTAAAATATGGTCCACAATCATCTGATTTTTGGACACCATTATATATTTAAACCCAAGAAAAATAATCTTTGAAGATAAATGAATATGTGGCTTATAATTTTTTTGGCTTACTAACATGTAGTGCATCTACACTACTGCTCTGCAGTCAGCCTCGTGGCTCACAGTAGACAGTTGAGCATGCTGACCACTAGAGGTTCTTTGTGGTTATTTAATTTAATTTTATTTTTTTTTAAGCCAGTGACTTGTACGAAAGAGTTTTTGTGCTGTCTCCTTCACTGCCCAGGAAGGCCGTCCAAGCGCCTCTGAGGTGGAACCTCACTGTTTCCCTTTGAGGTAGCTGCCCTCTTTAAAAGACTATACTTCATGGAGTTGTCCCAGCAGCCTTGTCATAGTTCTTTTATTTCTGCTTCTTTTATGGATATACTGATGACACATTCAGAGGTCTCCTTCTGAGAACTTGGGCATCTCATTTCTTGAGGCTGTTAGTTTTTGGGTGGATGGAGCTGCCTGGTTCTTCCTCTTGACATAGCGAGTTCAGGCGGTATTCATTCTGAAGATAGGCAAGAACACTGCATAGCGAGGGCTTGCACTACATGTAGGCAAACACTATCCACTAGTGGTCTGATATCATCTCACCTCAGACCTCACGTTCTCAAGATAGGAGCTTTAAAGAAAAGGCCATCTTCAGGAATCCCAACATGAAAATTGGAGCAGCCCTCATGCTTTAAATGACCAGCTTTACTCTTTGAACCACCCCATCAATGTGCCTGTCACTTTAAGCTATTAGGCAAGCGAGTGTCATCAGATTCTTATTTCTTTTTCTGGAGACAGGATCTCACTATGTAGTCCTGGCTAGCCTGGAACTTGCTATGTAGACCAGGCTGGCCTGGAACTCACAGAGATTGGCCTGCCTCTGCCTCCTGAGTGCTGGAACTATAGGTGTGCATCAATATTCAACTATAGGACAACCTAGCCAGGCGTGGTTGATGCATACCTATATATATTTAAAAAAATTTTTTTTTAATTAATTTTATTTATTTCTTTTTTTACATATTTTTTTTATTAATTTTATTTATTTCTGTACGTGTACGAATGTACTGTCTGCATGCAAGTCTGTGCACCCGTGTCGTGCAATGCCGCAGAATTCTGTATGTGTATGAATGTACTGTCTGCATGCAAGTCTGTGCACCTGTGTTGTGCAACGCCGCACAGGTCAGAAGAGGGTGTCGGATTCCCCTGGAACTGGAGTTCTCCTGGAATTGGAGTTTCAGAGTTCCGGCAGCCATGGGGTCTGGGGATCGAACCCGGTCCTCTAAGAGGTCGGCGCTCTTAACCGCTAGGCCATCTCTCCAGCCCCCTATTTTTTTTTTTTTTTTTAAACTCATACCAAACAATGAACTCTGGGCTGTGAAAGGGGATCTTTTTGGACTTGTCCATAAATCTTTTTACACAATGTATGTTTTAGATCCAGTTATCTTGATTTGAGAAGTTTAATTTCTTGGTTGGAAGTTAAATGATATTAACTTTTTTTTTTTTTTTTGGTCTTTTTGAGACAGGGTCTCCCTGTAGCCCCAGCTCACCTTGAACTCACAGAAATCCACTTGCCTCTGCCTCCCAAGTGCTAGGATTAAAGGAGTGCCCCACCATGCCCAGCTAACATATCATTTGAATTATATGATTGACAAGCAGCCTTATCTCTCTCTGGGCAGTGGACAAAATCAGTATTTCTGCCCTTTCTTTGAATAAACCTCCACCTTTGAAAGCTACCATGTAGAGGATGCCTTCTCAGATGTTTCGGCTAGACTCTGGGAATTTAAGTTTTTTTTTCCTATGACTAAGTAGTGAAATCCACAGTTTCTGTTTTGTTTAGAGGCAACAACTTAACCTTCATTGAACTTGTAAAATAATCTAATTAAAAAGTCTTTTCTTTGGGTTACAGGTAAATTTCAGGGTGCTGTGAAATTTTTTTACTTGTCACAAGCACAATCCATTTTGCTTTCTGATTCTGTTGTTGGAATTTGTGTTGTTGGTAGGGTCTCTATGCTCTCCTTTTCCAGTAAACATAAATCCAAGAGTGAAATTGCTCTATGGCAAGGTACGTCCAGCTTGCCTTTTCCCCTGGGTTGTAGCAGTGTCCTCGTGCCTGAGAACATCCAAGCATTCTGTTGCTGCACATATTCGTCATCAACCTCATTTGACTTTTAAAACTTAGTTGTTAAAAAAACATAAAATGACGCCCTCTTCTGACCTCTGTGGCATTGCACAACACAGGTGCACCAACCTACATGCAGACAGTACACTCATACACATAAATAAATAAAATAAAAAAATGAAAATTTTTTTTAATAGTGGGGGGGTGGGGATGATTCAGCAGTTAAGAACCCTTGGATGCTCTTGCAGAAGACCTGAGTTTAGGTGTCTTAGGTCCCATGTTAGAAGGCTCACAACTGCCTATAACTCCTGCTCCTGGGGCTCCAACACCTTCTTCTGGACCCTGAGGGCACCTGCACACATGTGCATAGATCCACACATACACATACATACACATAATTAAAAATAAAAAAAGCCTTTAAAATTTAGTAGAGCTGAGCTGGGTGTGGTGACACACACCTTGAATCCCAGCTTGAGGGAGGCAGAGGCATGGTGATCCTGTGAGTTTGAGGTCATAGCAAATTCTAGGCCAGATGGGGCTGTAGGGAGACACTTTCTCAAAAAAAAACAAAAACAGGGGAAAAAATTTAGTCAAGCTAATAGCAATATAACGGTGTTTTATCTATTTCTGTCATTTTTCGTTTGCTTGTTTCTGCTTTTTGGTGGTACTGAATGAAGATTGCTCCCAGGTTTTGAGCATGTAGGGCAAGTGCTCCATGGCTGAGCTGTCCGGTTTCTCTGGTTGGTAGAGAAACTCAGCACTGTTTCCTTAGCTTCCTTTGCTTATAACTTTGTTTTTCTCTAGAGTGCTTGTCTTTCTTAGATATTTATGACAGTTTTTCATTGTAGATACTCATTAATATGTTTCTATCCTGGCTTATTCTTCTGTTTTCTTTATAGGTGTATTGTAATCTTGAGTGAGTTTTTTATTAGTCTTTATGGTCTTCCTATTTTGTATTGTTAAGTTTTAATGAAGCTATAAAATATACTTTTATTGTCTATTAAAAGTTTTGTAATCTTTTTGCGTACATGGATTAAGTTCAATTCTAATTTTTTTTATAAGAAGTAGAATGGGAATTTGCTTTGATTTTCATATGGATGGACATATATATGCAAGTTCCATTGTTAAGTATGTCTTTCTATATTAACTTGAATTTCTTGGATTGCTGTAAATGATAATTGGGAGGGTCAGTCTTGCAATCTTTGTTTCAGGGACATTCAAATAATTCTTAGTTTTTCATTTTAAATATAAACTTTATACACAACTTGTTGAGTTCCTAAAAATATCTGTGGGTCTAAATGGGGGTATAGCACTATGCATGTGTGATTCTCTTTCTCTGCCCACTGAAGCATCTAGAAGTGCCCCAGGAGCAATGACTTGTCTAGCCTCTGCACTTTTACTTGTAGATGCCATTCTTGGAAAAAGAATATAGGCTTCAAGCAGTTCATCAAAGCCATGTCAACAGTGACAACAGAGGACACAGTGTATTTTCTGTGACATATTTGCTAATGTCTTTATTTTTCATTCATGGTTTTAATTTAAATGTTTTGAGGTGTGACATTTATAGAATACTTCATAGGCCATATCTGAACAAGAAAATGACTTTCAAAAATTGGAACTTTATGTGTAAAACCAGCCTCCAGATGAAGCAGCCAATCACTGCTGTTCCAGCAGCCAGCTGGAACCCCTTTGCTCCTACTGAATGCAGTAGTTACTTTGGCCTGGTTTGCGTTTGATGAAAATCAAAGTTTGTTGTATTTGTTTTCGGGTCTGGCTTTTTCTTTTCCTCTGTATATTGATGCTAATTCATGCCCCAGTAGTTAGTGCTATTTTATCTCTTTAATTTCCACCGTTCTGTGCAGGATTCCTTATTCAGGCTTTTCTTTCTGCTGTGAACACACCTTATAATGGTTTCTAGTCTTCTAGCTGTCAGGGAACACACTATTCTGTTGCTAGGGAGAAACATTGCTTTTTCCTACCAACTGTGGTATTCATTGCTCAGGCCTCTGCATTGAAAGATAGATAAATAGGAGGAAAACATACAAATGTTCTTAGTAGGAGTTCTGTGTGACCTGGAGCCATCAGAAATGAAGAGGTCAGAGATACAAGGACAGGGCATTTTCATGAGAAATTTGATGTGCCTCTGTCTTTATGTCTCTAGAGCTAAGAATATTCCTTAAGGCTCAGGGAAACCTCTGGAATGCAGGTCTTCCTACTTCACTGAAAGGCCCAAAAACTTCTTTTTATGGCCTGTTTCATGGCAGGGCAGGGTGAGGCAGGTATGCTTAGAGTCTTCCTTGCTTCCACAATTTTCTCAGATGTTGTGGTGCCTCATTTTGGGGTAGAATATTCTGAAACCCATTGATGTCTTTTGGCACATACATGTGTGCATTAATATTGGTAATGTGTTTAGGAATGGAGTTGCTGGGTTTCAACACATGTTCTCTATGTTGCTGAATAGCTTTTCAAAGGTGCTGTATCACTGAACTCGTAAAGAATGGTAAAGTTCCGGGCTGGAGAGATGGCCTAGCAACCTGCTCTTGCAGAGGACCAGGGTTTGATCCCAGCACCCACATGGTGGCTGAGAACTGTCTTTAACTCCAGTTCCAGGGGAATCCAACACCCTCCTCTGACCTCCTCGGCATTGCACGACATGGGTGCACAGACCTACATGCAGATAGTACATTCATACACATAATAAAATAAATTAAAATTTAAAAAAAAGTAGTAAAGTTCCAGGCCAGCTGGGGCTATGGGGAGACCCTGTCTCAAAAGAAGAAAGGAAAGAAAGGAGAGAGAAAGTAGAAAGGAGAAAGAAAGGGAAAGGCGGGGGGAGAAAGAAAGGAGAGAAAACAAAAAAAAGAAAACCCTATTTTGCTATGCATTCTTGCTGTGACACCATTTTAAATTGTAGGCCCTCCATGCATGGTGTCGGGTCTTTACATTGTAGTCTGTAAACTTCTGCTGACCAGTGAGTTTGGACATCCTTCATTTGTTTGTTATCCATTTACTTGGCTGTCATCTTTGAGTTGCTGTGGTTCTTCTTGTTTTCTCCCTCTTCTGAGGTAATTTTTCACCTGCATAAAGGTCATATCCTTTTATAAAATTTTCCATTTGTCTGTTAATGATAAGTTATTGGTCTGTTTGTCCGAGAGTGTTTATTATTTTCCAAAGTCTTCGTGGCTATATACTTTGGTTTGATAACTTACCTTTCATAGTTCATTGAAGACAATGAGCCATGTTCATTGGTAAAATTTGGACGAAAGTCTGTTTTCGTGCTGCTCTGTTTGTTTTTTAATATTTCAGGATGCTGGGCACTGAACCTAGGGCCTCACATATACTAAAGCAAGTGCCACACCACAGAGCAGTATCTCTGTACTCTCTGAAACCTTAAGATTACTTCTATTTAGTGGTCTGCAGTTTTTTTTACGTTGGTGTTTATTGGTGGTAGTTTGCCTGCTTTCGGTTTGGTGGCCTCTCTGGATTCCTTTACATAGGAAGTTTTCCATTATCTCTAGTCCTCTTTTGGGGTGGATGTTGGACCGACACATGCTGTCCTCTATGCCTCTCTCCATCTGTTTGGGATGTGCCCTGGACACCATGTTGGACAGCTGTCTTGTTTACTGATCCACTCTTCATCTAGGCCAATATTTCTCCACTTACTGATTGTATGTTATAAGCTTCAGTTTTATTTTTAATTTTAAGATCTAATTCTTTTTCAGTTGTTTTTTAACATTCAATGTTAGAGGTGTTATATTACACACAAATATATGTATACATCTATGTTTTCTTTTATATATAATCTTTGATAGCTTTAATATTTGGGGAGAGAAAAGCATGCTTGTTTTGGATGAAGAAGACTGTGATTCACAGTCTCTCACATTCTCATCTCCATGTATACTGCTTTAACCTTCTATTTTGAAATTATCTCAATTAAAAAAAGTTGCAAGAAGAAAATTAAAAAAATTTAAAAAAATTAAAAAAAAAGTTGCAAAACAAGCCACTTTTCAGTACATTTTACCCCTTTCCCTGAATATTAATTATAGTGAAATGATGCAAATCCAGGAAACAAACATTGTACAGTGATGTTAAGTAATGCCACATCATATTTGTTCTTTCGCTCCTCCAGTGATGTGTTCTGTCTAAATCCCTTCTAGGATAAAACTTGAATTTAGTGTCTGTCTTTTCGAGACAGGGTCTCTCTGTACCCCAGCTGTCCTGGAACTCACTCTGTAGACCAAGCTGGCCTTGAACTCACAAAGATCCGCCTGCCTCTGCCCCGGCCTGGAAATTTAGTGTCTGTTAGGGTGTCTTCACCCCCCCCCCCCCCCGCCTTAGGTAGTAGCTTTTCAGATTCTTTGTATATTTACATGTTGAAATTCCCTTATAAGGAAGAGCTTGGATTTCTCTGTATTTGCATTTGGTTATTTTCTTTATCAGCATGAACTTTGTGAATCTTTCTGTTATCTTATGATAAAAATCTTTTAGCATGAGTTGTAATCATTCAGTATACTTTGTTTTTTTGTTTTGTCTTTCTGAGACAGGGTCTCCCTATAGCCCCAGCTATCCTGGAACTCGTTATGTAGACCAGGCTGACCTTGAACTCACAGAGATCTGCCTTCCTCTGCCTCCTGAGTAATGGGATTAAAGGTGTGTGCCACCACACCCAGCTTACATTTAATATACTTAATTTTAGTGTTTAATGTTCTCTGGATTTGTTCTTTTCCAGTTAGGTTTCAGGGTCCTTTTGATGAGTCCCCATCTGTTCTAGTTTGCTTTTAGTTGCTGTGACAAAACATTCTGACCAATACCAACTTGGGGAGGAAAGGGTTTATTTAGCTTACATCTCCTGGGTCATAGTTCATCACTTACTGAGTCCAAGGTAGGAACTCAGGGCAGGAAGCTCAGGCTGTGGAGGAGCACTACGCTGCTTACTGGCTTGCTCCCCAGGCCCATGCTCAGTCTGCTTTCTTATACAATACAGGACCACCTGCCCAGGGTTGGCACCACCGAGGGCTGTGCCCTCCCACATCTCCCAACAATCAAGAAAATACCTCACAGACACATCCACAGGCCAGTCCAATGGAGGCAGTTCCTCCTTTTATGGCACCATGAGGTATTCCAGACTTACCTGGCATGTTCCTTGTTGTGGTTTTTAGCATGGCATTTCTCTAAGTGATCCTGGGTCTTTTCATTACAGATCCCTGTTTAGAAACCAGTGTGTGGATGGTAGGTGTGCTCATTCCTGCTGAGGTGTCATCCAGAGAACAGAGAGAGGTAGGAGACTGATGTGCATGTGCACATATCCATAACGTCTGTTATCTGTATCTGTCCATATGTCAGTATGTCAAATACATGTTAAAGTCATTAATTTACAGTAATATCTGAATCAAATCAGGTGTGACAACCCAGAGGTCTTTCTGGGTCTTTCCCCCACCTGGTCCTTAGCCTCAGTGTTCATAGTCAAGATGCAGTTTCCAGTGTGAGCTCCTCTTCAGTCCCTTCCTGGTATCTGGGTTGTGTTTGTAATGCAGTTCATTGTTCATTTGTGTTCCATTTGGGCTTCTCCTAATATTCTGGTTCATTTTAATTGTTTACCTTTTTGGTCTTTTTGAGACAGAATCTCCCTGTAGCCCCCCAGCTGGCCTGGAACTCTCTGTGTAGACCAGGCTAGCCTTGAACTCATGGAAATCCGCCCATTCTGCCATCCAAGTGCTGGGATTAAAGGTGTGTGCCACCACGCCCAGCCCTGGTTTAATCTTTAGATGGGTCTTGTGCTCCTCGGGTTGCTTTCACAGTTCTGGACTGACTTCTCCTTTGTTTCAAGTGCTGGGACTTGAAATGTGTATTTGATCACAGAGAAATTACTTGAATTCATATTTGTTAAATATTACCATGCCTGTAAATATCAAAAGTATGTAAAAGCATATATTTGGATACATGCCATGCCCCATTTATTACTTGTAGTCCATTCTTATTCCCCTCACTCCCACCCTAAGGATTCATTGATGCTTAATAGGAAAGAGAAAATCCAAACTCTGTGAATGACAATTTCTACCCCTAATCAGTTGTGCACCATAGCCCAGCTGCTGCGATACCTGACTACTGCCCAGACAGACCTGGCTGACTCAGTCTGGTCTCCATGCCCTTGTGTGCAGTGATGCCTCTTTTCCCTTTACCTCCTCCCCCTGTGGCAGTTCTCTTTTCCTCATCCTTCCTCCTCCAGACATTGAATGGTTTCCTCCCTGCATTCACATTCTCATGGCACTTGTACTTTGCAGCTTCTCTGATCCTGGAGCTCCTTCAGGGATTTTTTTGTTTCTTCCTCTTTTCATTTCACTCATGATAAAGCCCACTAGAATAGAGTGTAAATCTGTGCACCGGGCCCCTGTGATTTGTTGTCCCTGGCTTCTACGTAATCTCAACCACTCTAAATTTTTTTTTTCCTCTTCACTCTGACAATGACTTCCCATGACCCCTGAAAATTATAATATCGAATTAAAATTTAAATGCCATAAAGTGTACTACCACTCTTACTGATGATGTGAACTCAAGATAACAGAAATTGTTTCAAGCAAGTGGGCCTAGAAAGTCAAGACTATATTATGGTCTACATTTGTTTCTTACTTGAAAAATTGAAAATTGCTGCACATTTAATCTGGAATAAATTATTATATTGGAAATATATTTCCTTCTTAAAATTTTTTATTTATTTATTTATTTATTTATTTATTTATTTATTTATTTATGGTCTTTTCGAGACAGGGTCTCCCAGTAGCCCCAGCTGTCCTGGAACTCACTTTGTAGACCAGGCTGGCCTTGAACTCACAAAGATCCGCCTGCCTCTGCCTCCCAAGTGCTAGGACTAAAGGCGTGCGCCACCACGCCTGGCTTTATTTATTTATTTTATGTGTATGAATGTACTGTCTGCATGTAGGTTTGTGCACCCGTGTCGTGCAATGCCTCGGAGGTCAGAAGAGGGTGTCGGATTCCCCTGGAACTGGAGTTCTCCTGGAATTGGAGTTATAGGCGGTTCTCAGCCGCCATGTGGGTACTGGGGATCGAACCCGGGTCCTCTGCAAGAGCAGTCAGTGCTCTTAACCACTAGGCCATCTCTCCCAGCCCCAGAAATATATTTCCTTCAACACTTGTTTATAAGTCTTAGTAAGCTTTAAAGTCATCACTACTTTTAAGCAAGATCAGTGACCTTCCAAATTGTGTTTCTAAACTGCTTGTGCTGCTTCCTATTCTGAATGGGTTGTTCTGAAGATTATGTAAAAATTCAGGGCCTGGGCTGGAGAGATGACCTAGTGGTTAAGAGTACCGACTGCTCTTGCAGAGGACCCGGGTTTGATCCCCAGCACCCACATGGCGGCTGAGAACCATCTTTCAACCCCCTCTCTTTTATTTGTTTATTTTTAAGGGATTCTACAATATAACAACACAGTTGTTTTCAGATAACATTCATGTTACTCAGTTTGCCGTACAATTAGGTAATTGGTGCATTTTGCAAGTATCTTTATCCAAATTTTGAACAACCCAAGGTTCCCATAGTCCAGTTGGTGATGCTTCTATGCACAGGCATGTTGATCAATTAGAAGTCCATACTATATTGCTGTAGTCTCATGATTCACCCCTATCTCTCTGCAGCCCTTACATTCTACCATGCCTCCTCTTCCGCAATTTGTTCCCTAGGCTTTGGGAAAGGGGCACAAGTGGGTGAGAAGAAAACAGTCTACTTTCTCTGGAGTTGTCATTTTGGACTCTAGTCTGTTCAGGTTGTTTCCCTTCATGGGTTGACAGCTTATCCAGTGATACCTTTTTAGTCATACTAACAAAGCACAAGCAATTGGATGTACAGGCATTTAAGCAGTACTAATTATTATGGCCATCTTTAACTCCAGTTCCAGGGGAATCCGACGCCCTCTTCTGACCTCCACAGCACTGCACAACATGGGTGCACAGACGACCTACATGCAGACAGATAGTACATTCATACATATAAAGAATAAATTAGCCAGGTGTGGTGGCGCACGCCTTTAATCCTAGTACTTGGGAGGCAGAGGCAGGTGGATCTTTGTGAGTTCAAAGCCAGCCTGGTCTACAGAGTGAGTTCCAGGACAGCTGGGGCTACAAGGAGACCCTGTCTGGAAAAGACAAAAAATAAATAAATAAATAAAAAATAAATTAAAGAAAAATTCAGGGCCTGATTTCCAGGGTCTCTTCGTCTGTCCACCTGTTATCTTTCTCATGCTCTCTGTACAGCAGTTGCCTCCTGCCATTCTAGTGTTTTCTATACTCACACCTCCTTCTCCAGAGACCTGTGAGCACCTTCAGAGAGGGTTCAGTACAGACCTCACACTGATAAAGGCAGAGCTTCAGGAGGCTCCTGAGGGAGCCTCTGTACCACTATTTGATGTTCAGTGTGTTATGATGAAGCATCCATTAAGTGATGTGGTCCATGTTCCCTATATAACAACTGTTAAGACATACTACTTTTATTCAGACTGAAGACAGGTGAATCATACTTACTGTGGTGACTTTTCCCACATAAAATATACCTGTGAATTTAGGGAATCCAGTATTAGTCTTCCCCTATTCAGAACTTCATAGAAAGGAACTGTGTAATATATTCTCATGTCTGGGAGACGTAATATTTATCTGTATTGTATTGTCCTGGCTCATTATTTCCTTTGCTCTGTAGGAGGCAAGACTATATTGCCTATAGGTTGGCTGTCTATTTTTGCAAATAAAATGCTATTGGAATAGCCAAATTCACATTGTCTTTGGCTGTTTTTATACTTCAGAGGCAAGCCAGGTAGAAAAGATGGGACACAGCGGGTATGGTGGCACACACCTTTAATCCCAGCACTTGGGAGGCAGAGGTAGGTGGATCTTTGTGAGTTTAAGGTCGGCCTGGTCTACAGAGTGAGTTCCAGGACAGCTGGGGCTATAGGGAGACCTTGTCTCAAAATGACCAAAAAAAAAAAAAAAAGGGACAGAGACCTTATGGGCAGAAAACATAGCATATTATCTGGGCTTCTACAGAGAAAGTTGACTAATTTCTGTTTTCT
Organism: Rhizomys pruinosus; assembly: GCA_009823505.1. Lineage (NCBI taxonomy): Eukaryota > Metazoa > Chordata > Mammalia > Rodentia > Spalacidae > Rhizomys > Rhizomys pruinosus. The sequence continues at coordinate 320,736 of VZQC01014772.1, read as the reverse complement.
AATATTTTATGTCTTGGTTTGTTACCAGGTTTTCTTATTTACTGATAATGAATGGTTCTTGGGTTAGATTTTTTTTTGTGTGTGTGGGGGGGTGTTTTTGGTGTTTTTGAGACAAGGTCTCCCTGTAGCCCCAGCTGGCCTGGAGCTCACTCTGTAGACCAGGCTGGCTTTAAATTCTGAGATCTGCCCGACTCTGCCTCCTGAGTGCTAGGATTAAAGGCGTGCACCCCCACCCCTGGCTTAAAGACAATTTTTAGCCACCATGTGGGTGCTGGGAATTGAACCCTGGTCCTCTGCAAGAACAGTTGGTGCTCTTAACTGCTGAGCTATCTTTCCAGCCCCAGGATATTTTTTAAGTGTCTTAGTGACCTATGTGTGTGTCCTTTAGCAGGCAGTTACCCAGGACCACAGGGTATATTTGCATTCTGCTTTATTAGATGCTATGGAACAGTTTTCTCACCCTCCAACATAGGAGAATTAAGTCGTTCCCATCCTGAGACTGTTGACACATTGTGAACACAGCTTTCACCTCTGGGTGAGAAGAGGGCCAAAAAAAGAAGAGATAGTTTATTCTTGAGTCAGATACAAGTGGCTGTGACTCGGGAACACAGATTCATTTTGCCTCAAGTAACATGTTCCAGTGTGGTAACAGGTTTATTAAGTTTGACAAAACAATAGAAAGTAATAAATCAAGGCATTTTTCAAATACATTGCTGGAAACTTCAGGAGGCAGGTTACAGCAAAGAGGGAAAACTTCGCTATAGGTCTCATGTCATCTGTTAACATTCTTAGCTTTGGGGCTGGTAGACGCTTCTGAGCTAGTGATACATTCCAAATTAGATCAGACAACAGAGGTGGACAATAGTTGGTTCCTGAGGGTAGCTAACGGTAGCCCAAGATTTTTGAATCTTTAATATTCTAATTCTCCAGCCGGGCATGGTGGCACACGCCTTTAATCCTAGCACTTGGGAGGCAAAGGCAGGTGGATCTTTTTGAGTCCAAGGCCAGCTTGGTCTACAGAGCGAGTTCCAGGACAGCTGGGACTACAGGGAGACCCTGCCTGGAAAAGCCAAACAAACAAACAAACAAAAAAATAGTCCAACTCTTCATGGTCACAAAGTTCTAATCAGCTTTGAGGAATCTTTAACACAGCCATGGCTCCGCCCCTCCCCCACCCCCCACCCCCGAATTTCAGTTCATACTTGATTTTGTCTGAGTTTTAAGTTTTAGCTATTTTGGCAAGTGTCTGTACTTTGCTGAATTTCCCCAAGTAGAACATAATGTCATTGTGGTTTCACATGTAGTCTGACAATGGTGGGTAAGACTGGGTGTGCATAGAATTGCATGCTGATCGTTTTGATGCCCCTTGGGTGGCCTGTCGTTTGTCTTGGTTTTATGGCGGTCCTTCCTTTGTGTATTTGGAATGGGTTCTTTGGCAGTGGATGTATCTGTTACAAACATTCTATTCTGAGGTTTGTGCTTTGCCTCCTTTCACAGCTGTTCAAACTTATTTTTTTAATCAGGCATTGCTAATTCGATAAGACATGCCCACTACCAGGAAATACCACTGTCTTAAGCTTAAACTTTGGTTTTCCAGATACGTTCTAGTTTCATTTCTGTTGCTGTGATAAAAATACCCTGACCAGAAACAACTTAGAGGAGGAAGGGGTTTATTTGGCTTACAGTTAGTTCTGGGTCACAGTTGGTTATTGATGGGAGTGAAGGCATGAACTTAAGCAGCTAATCACATCGCACCCTCAGTCTAATTGAGAGTGTGGCTTAATGTTGGTTTTTGATATTTTTATTAACATGTTGCCCAGGCTAGCCTCAGACTCCCAGGTTCAAGTAATTCTCCCACTTCAGCCTCCAAGTAGCTGGCACATTGCCATTAAGCTGGACTTCTGTTGCACTGTATTTGTTCTGGGGTCTAAATAGGGGCAACACTCAGATTTCATTTGTGAATATTAAAAGCTATTCCAGTATTCAGAGTCTTTAGTTGTATGGATGTGGTGCTCAGCATTCCATAATACACTGATGTTATGAAGTAAGATGATAGAGTGTAAATACTCAATCAGCTGTGTGTATTTTTCTGCTTAGATTTCCTTAGATTACTGAGTTTAGAGATTGAAGCCGATGTGTCCAGCTTTATTTTGCACTGGACTCCACAGGTTAACTGTGTATTGCAGAGATCAGGCTATATGCTCTTTTTATGTTTTCTTCTAAGTATTTTATAGTTTTTATTTTATGTGTATGAGTGTATTGCTTATATGTAGGTAAGTACACCTGCATGGTGCAGTGCCCATGGAAGTCAGAAGAGGATGTCAGATCGGCTGGAACTGGCGTTACAAGCAGTTGTTAGCTATTGTGTGAGTGCTGGGAATTGAACCCAGGTCCTCTGCAAGAACAGCCAGTACTCTTAACCTCTAACCACTGAACCATCTCTCCAGCCCCCTTTTTTTTTTGTCTTTTTGAGGCAGGGTCTCCCTTTAGTCCCAGCTGGCCTGGAACTATTATGTAGACCAGGCTGGCCTTGAACTCATAGAGGTCTGCCTGCCTCTGCCTCCTGCGTGCTGGGATTATCATATGTGTATGAATGTATTTGTCTGCATGTAGGTTGGTGCACCCTTGTCGTGCAGTGCCACGGAGGTCAGAAGAGGGTGTCGGATTCCCCTGGAACTGGAGTTCTCCTGGAATTGGAGTTACAGACGGTTCTCAGCCACCTTGTGGGTGCTGGGGATTGAACCCGGGTCCTCTGCAAGAGCAGTTGGCGCTCTTAACCGCTAGGCTATCTCTCCAGCCCCTTAAAGCAACTTTTTTTTTTGGTCTTTTCGAGACAGGGTCTCCCTGTAGCCCCAGCTGTCCTGGAACTCATTCTGTAGACCAAGCTGGCCTTGAACTCACAAAGATCCACCTACCTCTGCCTCCCGAGTGCTAGGATTATAAAGCTACATTTTAAAGGTCCATTTAATATATTTTCCCTTTTTTTGTTAAAGAAATCCAGGGCATTATTACTTGATTAAATCCTGTTGCTTATTTTGAATCTTGGGCTGGAGAGATTGCTCAGAGGTTGAAGCACTTGCTGCTCTTACAGAGGACTTGAGTTCTATTGCCATAACTCATATTGTGTGGCCCACAACCACCTTTAACTCCAGCTTCAGGAGATCCAGTGCTCTCTTCTGGCCACCATGGGCACTGTACACATGTGTACATTCATATACATAGATATACATATATAAAATTAAAAAGAAAGATCTCTGGGTGGCCCATGCCTTTACTCCCAGCACTTGGGAGGCAGAGGCAGGTGGATCTCTGTGAGTTCAAGGCCAGCCTGGACTACTAGTCAGTTCCAGGCCAGCTGGGGTTATGGGGAGACCCTGTCTCAAAAAGAAAAAAGAAAGATCTACAGTTGATGCAGATAATCTGAGAAATATTTATGATGTGTTAACCCTGTAGACATTTCCAGTTCTGATTGCATCTGCTTTCTTCAAGAAGGCTTGCTTGTCCCTCTCAGAAAAGTTAAGACTTTCATTAAAGTTACATAGGTTTGTAATTTTAGTGACATTTCTTATGCTTTTTAACAGTCCCATTCCTCCCTTTTTTTTGTGCAGGCTGTGCATTTTTAGTGTGGTTGCTTCCGTCTCAAATCTCTGGAGCCATGGCAGGAGGATATGGTAAGTGGCCATGCCATGCTTCACATACCTGTACAGTGTTGCCTTCCTGTGTTTGAATCTTTTCCTCCCCTTCCCTGGGCGTGGAGCTCTACATGCATGCTCAACAAGTGGTCTGCCAGTCCGTTGTGCTCTTGGCATTTCTGTTTAGAGAGATAAAATTATAAAACCAAGAAGATAATTTTCACAAAGGAATCAATTCATTTGTTCACCCATGGTTTGAGTTTTAGTTTTATATACAGATGTATGATGACAGCCATCTCTTTTGATTTCTCATATGCACATTACTTGCCTGGATTGCTCCCTGTAAATGCCAACAGAGTGGGCAAGAGGGTTGTATCCACATCGCATATCCCATCTATTCTCCATTTGCAGGTTTGAGAAACAGACTGTAAGTTGGAGGACGGGTCCTGATGAGTGGCAGTCCCATTGTGCCTTGTGCACAGTTGCTTCACCAACTCTGACTCCATTGGCCACTCTGGGATGCTGCCTGGCCAGGGGGATGATCTCAGGGACAGTTTGTATATTCCTGTTCTAGCCAGTTGGACCCTGTGGCAGGTGTTTCTGGAGCCTCTGGACGAAGTCTTCTCATCCTTAGGGCAGAGCTCCAGGAAGCTGCTGCTGCTGCTTTCTCCTAGATGTCATTGTATGTGGTGTGAGGTCTGGTGTGACTGTCGCTTGCTGGCTCCCAGCCTGTGCAAGAAACCACACAGAGTGGAGGACAGAGTCCAGAATCCAGATGCCAGCCCTGAAGCCTGTCCTTCTTCTGGACGTCTAGTGTTTGTGCCAGTCCATTTCCTTTATGTTAAAGCCAGATTGAGTTGGGAGCCAAAACATCCAAAGTGATTCACTTTATCTCCATTTTATTTTTAGTAATACATTAGTTTCTCCCCAGGGAATGTGGGAGTAATTGCGAAGCAAGGCAAAATAATACCATTAAATTAAACTGGCACAGTGTGCTGGTATTGACTGGCACCCTCTTTGCTCGTGGCAGGGAGTTAGCTGGTGGTTAATATGCACAAACATGGAAATAAAAATATACCACTTTCAGATTCTCTTTTTTATCACCCAGAAGTTTTTGCCTCTTAATCCCCTTGGACCACAATTGCTGGAAAGGGTCTTGGAGTAGAGGTGTGACGCTTGAATAAAGTGCAGTGGGCAGGGCGGGGCTGTTTGCTCTCCTAGTCCAGTTTATACTCCTACTTCTAATACTTGTTACTGCTCTTCAAAAATTAATCTGAGTATTTCCAACACAAAAATGGTATGAAGAGGAGCAAAACAAGTAGCTATAAATAGCCATGTCCCTTGCCCCAGCATAGGGGAGAAATAGCCATGTCCCTTGCCCCAGCATAGGGAGAAAATAGCCATGTCCCTTGCCCCAGCATAGGGGAGAAATAGCCATGTCCCTTACCCAGAATAGGGGAGAAATAGCCATGTCCCTTACCCCGGCATAGGGGGGAAATAGCCATGTCCCTTACCCCAGCATAGGGGAGAAATAGCCATGTCCCTTACCCTGGCTCAGGGAGGAAAAAGCCATGTCCCTTACCCCGGCTTAGGGGAGAAATAGCCATGTCCCTTATCCCAGCATAGGGGAGAAATCTAATGTCTACCAGTGGCACCAAATGCTTAAAACCCCTGTTCTTTTTCTCTGCCCCCAGGAAACTGCTAGTCTCACCTTCCTCTGTATTATTCCCATATATTTGTGCTTTTATCACATATATCACATGATTTTTATTATTTTTATTTATTTTTTGAGAGGAATCTTCTCTGCCTGAGGTTGGGCCTGAACACACCGTGCAGCTGAGGGTGGCTTGCTTCCTGCCTCCTCCACTTTCCAAGTGCTGGGATTATAGCCATGTGTCACCATGCCTGACTCATGTGCTTTTTAGCTTTTGAAACATGTGGATGCTGCATGCCATTGTTGGTTAAAATCACAGAGGCATTTAGAATAAATCCAGAGTCAGTGAAAGAAGCTATAATTTTGTTCACATACACTTGTCAAAGATAGTAAGTATCCCAGTAATGTGTAATAAAACATGCTAGCCTTCAAATGGTTGCTGAGTCTGCATCTTCCCAGCGGCGTCTTTTATTTTGCTTGCTGTCCAAAACCCTTTCCTCAGCTTCTTGCTCCTCCATTCTCTCACTTTCTGTCCTGTTCTACAGCCTGTGTGTATATAGAGTGTACAGGACACTGTCACCCAGGAGCAGCTTCTTCAGTAGCTTTATTCTCTCACTTTCTGTCCTGTTCTACAGCCTGTATGTGTATAGAGTGTGCAGGACACTGTCACCCAGGAGCAGCTTCTTCAGTAGCTTTATTCAGCCCATGGCCAGGTGCATGGCTGTGGTCAACTTCATCTGTGCATTTTTCTGCACTGTTGCAGTTAGATTTGGCCTACAGAACTTCCTTCTGAGCCTGTACACTGGTGGGTTTGTCATTCTACTGCTTTCACTGGTAGCAGTGGTCACAGAAGAGACATCTCAGAACTGACCGCAGCCATCCTCTGAAACAGTAGCTAGGTCACTTGGAGCCTCCTCAGAAAGTGTTACTGTAACATTTCCTCTGTGACCCAGTGCTGGGGCATAGACATCATATTACATCATTCTTGACAGAAATATAGCTTAAATCATTTAACTTCCATGTTATAAAAAGCAAAACAAAACAAAAAAGCAGAGAAAGATGCAGAAAACTTACGGCAGAATGCATGATCTGGGATGGGTAGGGGTGGGGTGGGGGGAAGGGAAGGGGATATATGCCTGAACTGAATTGGAAAATGTTGTATGAAATACACAAAGCATCAATAAAAAAAATAAATAAATAAAAATAAAAAGCTTCTTGTATTGTTGGAGGACTTCTGTTACCTTTCTTTTTTGGAATGGTGCCTCTTGGCCTTGGAGTAATCTAATACTCCATGCATTTAGAATGCATTGGCATCCACCTAGGGAACTTAATTACTGATAAGTCTCAAAGAGAATTTCTATTGTTGTTTTTTTTTTTTTTTTGGGGGGGTCTTTTTGAGACAGGGTCTGTAGCCCCAGCTGTCCTGGAACTCACTCTGTAGACCAGGCTGGCTTTGAACTCACAAAGATCCGCCTGCCTCTGCCTCCTGAGTGCTAGGATTAAAGGCGTGCGCCACCACCACCCGGCAAATTTCTGTTATTTTATGGTTTCCTCTTTACTTAGGTGTTTAGCATTTGAAAAAAAGTCAAACTTAAAAGATTTTGTTTTCTTCATAAACTTTATCTGTGCGACTGAAATTAAATGTCAGGTTTTTACATTTTGTGCATGCATTTTTGTTGTTGTTAAAAACTGAGTTCTTTAAAAAAATTTAACAGTAACTACCTCCCCCCACTGGGGACCCAGAATATTATAATAAATTTATAAGAATTTGTTCAGTTTTATTTTGTGTGTTTGAGTGTATTCCCTACATATATGTAAGTGCACCATATGTACATGCTTGGTTCCCACAGAGGCCAGAAGAAGGCATTGGGTCCCCTGGAACATTTACAGACCTTTGTGAGCCATCATGGTAGTGCCTGAAACTGAACCCAAGTCTTATGCAAGAGCAGCCAGTGCTCTTAACCACTGAGCCATCTCTTCAGTCCTTGGAATCTGTGTGTGTGTGTGTGTGTGTGTGTGTGTGTGTGTGTGTGTACTTGTACACACATGTGTGCTCACCCATGTGTACGGAGGCCTAGAGGTTGATGTTGTATGTCTTTCTCTTGTGCTTTATTTTTGAGACAGGGTTTCTCACTGAATCTGGAGCCTGCTGTTTCTCTTACACCAACTGGTCGGCAGCTCCCTAGTACTCTCATGTCTCTTTGATGCTGAACTTCCACATGAATGCTAGGGGTCTGAACTCAGCTCTTCATGTTTGTGCAGTAAGCACTTTTCTCACTGAATTGTCTCTCTAGACCTAGATCCAGACCCATAATTTTGAATTAAAATGGTGCCTATCAGTCAGGTGTAGTGAGACATATCTATAATCCCAGCACTGGAGGCTAAGGCAGGAGGATCACAGGTTCAAAGCTAGCCTTGCCTGCATAATGGGATGCTCTCTTAAAAAGAAATTAAAAGATTACCCATGTTAGATTGTAGATACAAAACAGGAATACTCAATCTATGAAGCCCTTAAGAAAAGTACACTAGATCTTAAGCATTTGGTGGCAACATACTATGTTCAAGATAATGTACAAGCTGGGCATGGTGGTGCATGCCTTTAATCGCAACATTTGGGAGGCAGAGGCAAATGGATCTCTGAGTTCAGGGCTAGTCTGGCCAGCTGGGACTACATAAATAAATGTGAATAAAGAATTAAAAATGTTAAAAGTGTCATTTTGGATATTTGGTCCAAGATATTTAAGTTATAAGCCTGTAATATGCTTTCTCTTTTCTTGTTTAAGTGGCTTTGGTGTTATGTTTGTTTTTTAAGGAACAGAACACCCATTGATATCCTTTATTTATTTTTTTAAATTTTATTTATTTCTGTATGTGTATGAATGTATTGTTTGCATGCAAGTCTGTGCACCCTTGTCGTGCAATGCTGCGGAGGTCAGAAGAGGGTGTCGGATTCCCCTGGAACTGGAGTTCTCCTGGAATTGGAGTTTCAGACGGTTCTCGGCCGCCATGTGGGTGCTGGGGATCGAACCCGGGTCCTCTGTAAGAGCGGTCGGAGCTCTCAACCGCTAGGCCATCTCTCCAGCCCAAGATATCCTTTATAAAAATAGGTTCCACACACACTCTTGCTGGCTGTAGAATGGGTCTTCTGTTTCTTTTTAGTATACAGAGGAACTTGCAGACTTAGGCTATTCTTATTCCTCGGAATGAAGTGAAGCCGTTGGTGGCATGGGCAGGCCCTCAGAGTTGCTAGACAGCTACTAGATCTGTAATCTGTCCTGTTCTCTGCCCCATTGCCGACTTGAAAGCCCTGGCCATAGCCCATTCAGTCTGAGAAAGCAATCCATGAATCATCTATACTGGCACAAATTATCTAGAATACTTTTTACCACTTGTTCTGGAGTGAGGGAATTAGAGAAGGAGACTTCTTCCAGTCTCATGGAAGGTGAATTTACATTGGTGAAAGTTGACCTCTTCCCCACTGGGCAAAAGTGGCATGTTTGCATTTATAGTAGTAGCTCTGATCTCTGGGTCTGTTCTAGAAGGTTGCTTCTGATTTGATACCTTTCATTTGTGAGGCATGCACGAACTGCTGCCAGACTCCCTGTTCCTATTCACTGCTCCACTTCAGCTTTTCTGGAAGGGAATTGCAAGAGTCGCCTTGCATCCTTGCATCCTTGCAGGCCTGACCCTCAGTGGCACCACTGAGGCTGTTGGGAACCTGGTCACTTCTGTCTGGTTTGCTTCCTGCCCATCCCGATAGCCTTCACGGCTTCAATGGAAATTTTATTTTTACCCCCCCTTTTCTTGACATAATGACTCAGCCAGCTTATTGCGTTAACTACCTAGGAATGAATGGATGAAAAAAAAAAATCACTATTTTTATTATTAGATGCATCTCTATTTTCCTAATAATAATGTTAAATATTTTAATCCATGTATTAAAAATGTAAAGCTTTGTTCTTTGTTTCAATTTATTTTATAGCAAAAGTTTAAAATAATCATTCCCTCTAAATTTGAAGACTTTATAAGTCATTGCTGGATGGAGATAAGATAAAGGCTCTTCTTAGACACAGAGTAAATCTTTAGTTTTTTCTTCTGGTTTCTTTGAGGTTGTGTTAGGAGTCTTTCCCCTCCCTTCTTATCTCTCTTATGGGTGTCTGCTCTGAAGAAAATTGATAAGCAGATACATCCAAAAAGATGAGCTATTCACCTTGTAGTGTGAGTTGACTTTCTTCTTTTTTTTCCATTTTTTTATTACCATTATTAAACTTTTTCCATAGGCCACACATCATTTCTCGATCGAATCTAGAGTCACTTCCCCTTCCATGCCCCCATCCCACCCAAGTCCCTGCACTCTGCTATACATGTCCTGCCTCTCTCTCCGAGTCTCTCCAGAGGTTCCCCCCCCAGTTCTTTTGTTGTTGTTCTCTCCAATTTGTACTGCTACATTATATATAGATATATATATATATACACATAGTTTTATATACATACATACATACATACATGCATACATACACATGTCACTTGGATTATCCTCCAATTTGAGTTGACTTTCTAATGTGGCCTAGCTTTACTTTTTGCTGGAGTGTGTGGGTGGGGATTTGAGAGGGTTGCAGATCTTGGCAGAAGGTAGACGAAAGGTGTAGTTGGGTTGCTGTTGGCCTTTGGGAGATATAGCCACAGTGTCTGAGTGTGTGAGCACATGTGTAAGTTGGATTATATTGTCTTTGTTAATCTTGGGCATTCCTGTTTGTTAGAATTCATCTTATTTGTTCTAGAGTTGTTGAAAGTTAGTTATCTAAATTATAAAGCCATTAATACATTTGCTAGATTGTTATACGTTTTAGCGTTTCTGAAAAATTGATTAGTAATTTTTTTCAGTGATAAAATTTCTTATTAAGATCAGTTTGCTAATAGAAATCTCAGAGGCCTTCACACTAGAGGTTTAGGCTGAATTACAAGAGTGCCTGTTCATTAGAACTGTGGCCTGCTTCTCACATGGGCTTGTTTAGTTCCCAATTAACCTCTCAGTTACGAGCTTTTTGTAATTGGGAGCAGAGATACCATCCTGCCAAAACAAATCATCCAACCTTACTGCCCCTAGTTTGTGTGTTGTACAAATAATTGGTCTTTAGCCAGTATCTAAGCAGGGTGAATCGCAGATTAGAAGGCTCACCAAAGTGGGAATGTTAAATCACTTGATGGGTAAACTATTTTAAATCACTTGCTGGTAAACTATTTCTTCTAGGGTGACTATATCTCTGTAGATGCAGTAAACATAAGGACCAGACAAGAATTCTAAGGTTCTTACTGGGTAGAAAGGTATATAAGGAGAACTGATAATTAATTGTGCCTTTTAAAATTTATTTATTGTGAATTCCATACAATATACCCTTTTAGATCTCCTTCCGTAACTGTACCTTCTTTCTAACCCCCACAAAATTTCTGTACTCTACTATGTATATGTGTGTGTACATATATGTGTGTGTGTATATATGTATATATATGCATAGATGTGTTTTCCTCCCACCCACCCACAAATCTACACAAATATCAAGGCCTATAGAGTCAGGTTTGTGTCTCCAAATGGCTTTAGGTATGGGTTCATCCACTGGAGCCTGATCAAGTTCCTAAGAGTCTTACCCTCAAATGAGACAGAATCTCCCCTTCCCAGCAATCATTGGTTGCCAGTAGTTCCTCAGATAGGATTGGGGCTTCCTTCCTTCCTTCCTTCCTTCCTTCCTTCCTTCCTTCCTTCCTTCCTTCCTTCCTTCCTTCCTCCCTCCCTCCCTCCCTCCCTGCTCCCTCCTCCCTCCTCCTTCCTCCTTCCTCCTTCCTCCCTCCTCTCTCCTTCCTCCTTCCTCCTTCCTCCTTCCTTCTTCCTTCTTCCTTCTCCTCCTTCTCCTCCTTCTCCTTCCTCCTCCTTCTCCATCCTCCTTCTCCTTCCTTCTTCCTCCTTTCTGGTCTTCTTTGGGACCAGGTCTCCCAGTAGCCCCAGCTGTCCTGCAACTCGCTATGCAGACCAGGCTAGTGCTGAACTCACAGACTTTTGCCTGCCTGTGCCTCCCAGGTGCTGAGATTAAAGGCATAAGCCACCATGCCCAGCAGTTTCTTTTCTTTAAATATTTTATTTTATTTTTTAATTTTTTATGTGTATGAGTGTGTTGCCTGCACACATGTGAGTGCACCCGTGTTGTGCAATGCCTGAAAAAGTCAGAAAAGGGTATTGGATCCCCTGAAACTGTAGTTACAAATAGTTGTTAGCAGCCATGTGAGTGCTGGAAATCGAACCTGGGTCCTCCACAAGACCAGCCAGTGCTCCTAACTGCTAAGCCATCCCTCCAGCCCCAGGGTTGGGGTTTCTCACCTGCTTCCCCAAGCCCGTGTTAGGACTTTGTCTCATTTGTGCTTACATGGGACTTGTCCATGCCGTCAGCATTGCTGTGAGTGCATATGACTTGATTATATCATATCCCTCCTTCAGAAACAAATTACCTTCCCAGTTTTTCTAACTCTCCCTAATCCTTGAGGACAGCTTCCCACTTTCTTTTTTCCTTTTTCTTTCCATTTTTATCACAAAGCAATTAATTAGAATTAGTTCGGGCTGTGGCATTAGGGGTCCTTTCTGTAATCAGAAAAGCTCTTCAAACAGTGTGAGCAGATTGGCCATCTGTCTCTGAGTGTTTGGACCCGTTGTATTACTGCTATACAGTGGCTTTGATTTTAAAGATGGAGAAGCTAGTGTGTGTCCGTCTGCCCTGTGTGTGTGATGTCCTAGTTGTAAAGATTCATCCCACAATTCAGCATTCATGGTTGTGACTCTTTTAATTGATTTTGTTGTTTTACTTGTTTTTTTGAGACAAGGTCTTATTGTATAACTCAGCCTGTACTGTGTAACACACTATGTAGCCCAGGCTACTCTCAAACTTCTGGTACTCCTGCACAGGCCTCCTGAGCACTGGAATTACAGATGTGTGGGATTACAGCCATTCTTTATAGCTGTATTTTGTTAATTATATAGAACAACATCTTTTGGGGATATTTGTTTAGAATATTAAGAAAATCTCTGTTAACAGTCTGATGTTAGCAAGTTTGAGAATAGCTTAAAAATGACGCATACTTATGAAAAATGTAGGAATTGCAGAAAAACATAAAGATAAAAATGAAAACCACCTATGATTTTACCATCCAGACATGGCCATTATTAACATCACCTGATAATGTGCTCATGGAACACAGAGTGCACTACGGAAGGCTGTGGGAGTGTGTACAGCACACTCATTACTAAGATACTGTCCTGAGGCTGTGAAGGCAGCTTGATACTCTAGGTATGAAGCACTTGGTGTCTTGAGAACAGCAAAACATTTGTGTCTCCTGGTTGTGACTTCTTGTCATTGCAGGAAAGGAGAACTTATGCAGGAAGCAGGGCTCAGCCCGTTATGGTTAAAAGTGATTTTTAGGGAGAGATCTTGTGCAGGGCGCATTTCTCAGTGTGTGTGTGTGTCTGTTTAAGACATCACCACATAAAATGAGTTACCATAGAGAAAGAGAACAGTCCCATACTTTGGAAAAGATATCTGTTCCCATGATAAAGATAGGAAAGAAAAATCACTGAAGGCTGTGCATGGTAGTCATCAAGGGCTGAGAGTGTCTGAGTCCCTCTTGTATTTTGAAACTTATTTCTAGTTTAGATTTTTTATCCCTTGTTGCATTCTGAGAGGTGCCACTCTTCCCGCACACCCTTTTCCTGGGCTACATCCATGTCAGAGAACTTAATAGAGCTATGCTGTAAGGAGCTACATGGGGAGCTGTGCACTAACCTCTTCCGGTTACCTCAGTAGCATTCTGTCTTGTGTACCGTAACTTGGACCATTGTCTAGTTTTCAGATGTCTCCCTTGACCAGAAAGTATCTGTCCTTCATGAGGTTATGACAGTTTCTCAGCACTTGTTTGCTGAGAATAGCTTGGGTGCTGCAGGCCTTTCACTAAGTGTGTGCGCTCAACAGAGGCATTCTCTGTGAGCAGTGATGCACTTCAGCCGGTTGGCCAGCAAGGACCTCCCACTGTTTCCTGTCCTAGGGCCTTTGCCAAATAAGCAGAGCAAGTAATCCTCTGCTCTCTGTGCCAAGGAAGGAGCTCAGTGTGGCTCTCAAGGAAGTCTGCCTTTTATGGTGTCACTTGGTTTTGGAGCAGCATCCCTTTAGAGGTTACCTGGAATTCTTTGGTAGACTCTATCCCTGGGAGAAATAAAAGATTTTTGAAAGATTTTGTCTGAGCTGCAGGTCCAGCTATAGGCGTCTGGTGGTGTCTGTGAGGACTCTGGGTAGACAACAGCAGCTCACAGGGTTTCAGTTGTGCACTTGGAATCCTTTCTGTTGAGTATGTGGTTTAAATTACAGTAGGAAAATATTGTCAACTTTTACATTATTTTATAGCATATTGGAAAATGATCAGATTTTCAGTCATTGGGGGTATGTATCTGTTTTGAATTTTAAGTGTCACATTGGATGTTGGTATTTGAATGGCTGAAGAAGGCAAGTTTTAATTTATTTTCAGAGCGTTACCACATAAAAATAGTAATTGAGCCCAGCATGGTGGTCCATCCCTATAATTCCTGCACTCGGGAAACTGAGGCAGGAGGCCATCTGGTGGCTTAAGACCCATCTGAAAACAAAACAGAAACCAAGTAGTAGTTTTACCTTTGGTGTCTATTTTCCTCAGGAGTAGCTTCATGGGGCATAGAGGCACTAACTGCATGTTCATGCCCACTGGTTCTGAATGCTACCTGTGCATGGGTAGCCTTATCTATAGCATTCATTGGCTTTAAGTTAGTGGCTCAGCCTCAGGGAGGGACATAAGGACAGGACCCGACAGGACCCCGCCACCTCCTTGTCTGCTGCAGTCTCAGAACCAGAGCTGGGCTGCGGTTTGCGTTCAGCGTGCTGCTCCTGTGGAGCCTCACGCTGGTAGACTCCTTTTAGGCGGGGTTTTGGCGTAGGTGCCTTCTTCAGTTTGGTGGCATCAGCAGTTGTCCATTCCCTTTCCCTTTCTTGGTGAGAAGGGGAAGATGGGAGCAAAGAATGAAGTGGTGGGAGGGAAATTAGAAGAGTCTCAGTGAAGTCTAGTAGTGTAAGGACTTAAAGCCAGCCGCCAACTCGGCTGCTGGGTGTGGCCCCAGTATCACAGGCTGCCCTATTTTCTAAACAAGGTCTGAGGGTGGCTTTTGGGGGTCTTTTTTGAAACAGGGTCTCCCTGTAGCCCCAGCTGGCCTTGAACTTACAGAGATCTGCTGACCTCTGCCTCCTGAGTGCTGGTATTAAAGGTGTGTACCACCACGCCCAGCTTTGAGGGTGGCTTTTGAGCAGTGGCTAACTTGTCAGTTTGGCCAGTTTTGACAGTTGAATCTCAATTAATAAAAAGTTTGACTGAATTGCTGACTTGCTAGAATGAAGCTTTTAAACTAGCTTAATTTCCTATCAGATGAATCCCTCCATTAATTCTGCAAGGAAACTATGAAATTAGTTGAACTCAAAAAGAAAACAGTCTTTTCTACTGTTTAACATGACAGTCTCTATTTTGCTCCAGAGAAATAGCAATTATTTTCCCTCTTCAAGTTTCAAATTGAAGCCTTGTCTAGATCCCAGGCAATTTACAAGTATCCTTACCCTTTTTCTTTTTTGTCCTTCATGAGTTGATGGAATTAAGAGAGCATTTGCCTTATATCTTTTGAGTTTCTTGGACTCTTCTAGAGGTAGAGCAGTTGCTTTTAGAAGAATCCTTTAACCTGGTACACAGTGACTGGCACCCTGTCCCCAGAGCCTTCTCATGGAGCTTCCCCAGCACGGCCATTCTCCTTCAGGTCTCTGCTGCTCCAGGAGTGCAAGCTGCTGCCTCCTGCAGTTCTCTACTTTGCTGATGCCAAAGGCAGGTGTGGTGCTCTTCGGAGGAGCTTGCTCTGTGTCTTCTGGTATTTATACAGAGGGCCAATGCAGACCATGCCTTTTAAGTTTAGAGGAGGGAGGGAGGGAGGGAGGGGAGGGGAGGGGAGATCTGTTGTCTTCAGCCCTGAGGGTCATTTTGTTCCGCACCCCAT
The DNA here is from genome assembly GCA_009823505.1 of Rhizomys pruinosus. Taxonomy (NCBI): domain Eukaryota; kingdom Metazoa; phylum Chordata; class Mammalia; order Rodentia; family Spalacidae; genus Rhizomys; species Rhizomys pruinosus. Next base: position 305,354 of record VZQC01014772.1, on the reverse strand, counting down.
GTCACTCATTGTAGTTGCCAGGGTCATTCCTGTCTGAGAGAACACAACTGTCTGCAAAGGGCTTCCTACCTATGGTCACTCAGCTATTTTCACCATGAGAAGTGGTCTCGATTTTGTTAGTTTTTCCTCCCTGAGAGGAGGGTCTAGTTTGTCCTGTCCCCATGAGAAGGCCACTTATCCGTTGTAGCACATCTGTCAACTGCCTACTCAGGGATGCTCTTTGAAGCCCGTTCATTCTTCCTTCTGGCCCACTTTCTCAAAGGAGGTAACGAATATGAAATGCTCTCTAGTGAGCCTTGAAGTGCCTAAGCGGGAAGGAGCGCCGTCCTGACCGTTGTTCCTGCCCAAGGGCCGGGTGTCCGCATTCTCTGCTCAGGTCATGGCTGCTGTCTGAGAACCAGCTGTTTTCGACAACACAGTTTCCAGAGAATTGCTAGTTTTTATTCAGTCAGCTTTTTACCTGGTTGGGCTTTTTGAAGAGGAAAACTTCGATATTGAACATATATCACATTAAAAAGTATTTACAAACAGAAGAGACTCTGCCCATTATACATAGGAGTAAGGTTTCTATTGATAATGACCCTGGAGTTTTTGGCAGAAGAAAAGTGATTAGTAAATACTGTTTCAGAGTCTCAGGGTAACTTCTTATTCAGACCAATTAGAACTTGGAGCCTTTTCGGAACTCCTGTCTAGAATGTTGCAGTTTGCCAATATAACTGTTATCCATAGGCTTTTTTAGCCTATTGTGGAGGGATGTATGACCTGGACCATGGAAATGGAATCTGTAGGGGGAGTTAAAGGGAGAAAGCATTCTTCCTCGCAAGAAATCAGGTAATTAGGTAATTGAATATACAATGGGGGTGCAAAGCAGAACTGTGGCCCATGGTGAAGAGGCGCCTCTTGCTGCAAGATAACCCTGTGAGTCTGCCTGAAAGTGCCTCCTCCTTGGCAGAGCTCCTCATCAAAAGTACTGTCCTGCATTTCACAGTAAACCTGTGTTGTGTGTAATAGGGAGCTCTAAAAATACCATATTCTGGAGATTTGACATTCCTTGTGGCTCACCAATCACTCACAATGAAAGAAAGCTTCTTGGAATAGCTGCAGAATGGTTAATGGTTTGCTGTAAGACACTGGTTCTGCCGAGGGTCAAGATGGGCTGGTTGTTGCCATGCTGTGGCACGGCCTGGCTGGGAGCTTGTGGCCACTAGATATCAAGATGCTATGAAAGGCTTGAGTGAAGCCAATTCCCAGAATTTCTTTCCAGGAACTTTATAGTTTCTAAAAACACAGTGCAGGGCTAATAGCACAGTGATAGAGCACTTACCTAGGGTGCATGAGGCCCTGGGTTCAAGCCTTTGCACTTGGTTGGGGGGGGAGAGGAGGATCAAGCATACATATGTCTGTTTGTCTGTCTGTTTGTTTTGGTCTTTTTGAGGCTGGGTCTCCCTGTATCTTCAGCTGGCCTGGAACTTACTCTGTAGACCAGGCTGGCCTCAAACTTAGAGATCTACCTGCTTCTGCCTCCCAGGTGCTGGGATTAAAGACATGTGCCAACACCCAGCTAAAAGTCAAATACAATTAATAGTTAGGACTAACAACAAAAAAAAATTATGCCATTCACCCTAGAAGTGATGTCTCTGCCAAGTGAAAAATTGATGGTCTACAGGAAGAGAAATGAGTGATTCACTTAGACCAATCTCATGTGATTGCGATGAGCTTTTCCCTAAGGACTAGTCATTTGGAACATCCTTTTGGGGATACTTAATGGCTATTTATATGGTCATTGTCTTTATTTTTCTTGTGGTCATGGCTTTCTAAATTGTTACTGTGCTGTTGTTGATTTACAAGGTTTTACATACTTAAGTACATATAATTTACCCTGGATATGATTCTTTTGTCCAGTACTCTTTCTGGGTTAGAACTTTTCTGTCCATTTTTTTTTTTTTAAAGAATCTCTTGTTGAGCAAAAAGCTTAGTTCTAAGAAATGCTCACATACCTAGTAGTGGGAAGTCTTTCCTCTGTTTATTTCTAGAGTCTTTAGGGTTTTATCCTTTATGTTTAAGTTGATGACCCATCTCTAATTTGGTGTGTGTGGGAAATGAGGCAACTGTTCAGGTTTGCTCTTTTTGTGTGTTTGTTTTATTTATTTATTTATTTTAAAATTTTTTAAAATTTTATTTATTTTTGTATGTGTATGAGTGTACTGTCTGCATGTAGGTTTGTGCACCAGTGTCGTGCAATGCCGCGGAGGTCAGAAGAGGGCGTCGGATTCCCCTGGAACTGGAGTTCTCCTGGAATTGGAGTTTCAGATGGTTCTCAGCCACCATGTGGGTGCTAGGGATCGAACCCGGGTCCTCTGCAAGAGCGGTCGGCACTCTTAACCGCTAGGCCATCTCTCCAGCCCCCGCAGGGTTCTTATCCTCAGCCTTTAAAGGCTGCGCTATCCTCCCAGCCTAAGACTTGTTAAAACTACAAGTCAAGCTGGGCATGGTGGTGCACGCCTTTAATCCTAGCACTTGGGAGGCAGAGGCAGGCAGATCTTTGTGACTTCAAGGCCAGCCTGGTGGTATACAGAGCGAGTTCCAGGACAGCTGGGGCTACAGGGAGACCCTGTCTGGAAAAGACAAAAAACAAACAAACAAACAAACAAAAAAAAAAACTAGAAGTCAGGGGCTAGAGAGATGGCTCAGTGGTTAAGAGCACCAACTGTTCTTGCAGAGGACCTGGGTTTGATCCCCAGCACACACATGGTGGCTGAGAACTGTCTGTAACTCCAATTCCAGGAGAACTCCAGTTCCAGGGGAATCCGACACCCTCTTCTGACCTCCGCAGCATTGCACAAAAGGGGTGCACAAACCTACATGCAGACAGTACACTCATACACATAAATAAATAAATAAAAAATAAAATACCACTACCACCTCTTTGGACTGCAAAGCAAAACAAGACTTGTTAAAACTAGAAGTCGGGGGCTGGAGCGATGGCTCAGTGGTTAAGAGCACCGACTACTCTTGCAGAGGACCCGGGTTCGATTCCCAGCACCCATATGGTCCTTGGAGAAATAACCCCTGGCTGATGCCACAAGTACATCCTCTAAGTTCAGAGATGTTTAACCAGCAGATAAAGACCTCTGTCATATTTAAACGGGGGGCATGGAAAATATTGTAAATCAAGGATTAACATATCATCAACAAACATATGTTGGTCTATTGCAATGTAACCTTACCATAACTAATTAGTGCTGCTTTAAAATTACCTATATTCTATATTTGCTTGTTCCTTCATTAGTAGGATTCGAATAGTTATTCCTGGACATAACTGTCAGCCCATATGAAAGGAAAAACAGCCAGGGAATTGACCAGAGTCCAAGTCAACACAGTCCAGCCGAGAGTGAGACTTTTTTTAAACTCTTCATCCCACCTAGTGCCCCTTTTCTAAGCTCTAGGGAACAATCTGCGGAAGAAGGGGGCGTGGTTAGGATGTAAAAGGGCTTGCGATTGGGGTGAATGGTTTTTTTAAAACTACAGACAATGTAGTCTGACATCATTTGATTCAACTTGTATTGAACAAAAACACTGTCCACCTCACCCACTTGGATGGTATAGGGGCTGTAGGGATGTTTGGGCAAAACAGCCTGGATAGATTTAGGTTTTACATGAAGGTATGCTTGCTACTTCATCTGGATTATATTCACTTAATATCTAAAATTTATGAAAAAAAAAAAAAAAAAAAATGAGAGTAAAGATTATGCATGGACGTATTATGGCAGAAATGCTGATCTGGGATTGGGGTGGGGGTGGTTGGGGAGGGATTAAGGGAAAATAAGCCTGAACTGAATAGGAAAATATGTATGAAATACACAAAATCATTGAGCAATCTAATAAACTTATTAAAAAAAAAAATATGTAATATGAAAACTTAAAAAAAATACTAAGGAAACTATCAAAAAAACTTAATATAATATCAATAAAACTCAATGAAAGATATGCTAACACTCATAATTTATAATATTGAAATTTACAAAACACAGCTGAGAAATTAAGTGGAGCAATTCACTGATGGAAGTTGCAATATTGCTTTAGATTTATTTATTTTCCAAATAGTTGAAAAATAGGGTCAAATGAAATTTCACTCAAAATCTAGAAGGCTTTTACATGTATAATAACACAATTACATCATTCTTATGAAGTTTTTTATTTATTAAATGTGCCATAAGCACATTTAATGCAAAAGCAAGAAAAGCGAAAAGTACTTAAATTATTATTTTATTTATTTTTTGGTCTTTTTCGAGACGATTGGGTCTCCCTGTATGCCTACAGCTGTCTCTGAACTCACTCTGAGGGACCAAGCTGGACTTGAACTACAACAAGTAGGGATCCGTCCTTGCCTCTGCCTTCTGAGTACTAGGATAAAGGCGTGCACACCACGTCCAAGTCAAATTACTTTATTTCAAGGCATTACTTAAAGCTCATATATAAGAAGGTCATAAGAAATAGACAAGTAAGAGTCCTAGGGAAACAGAAGACACAGCATATAAGAGGGACCAAGTGGACTGTCAAGCTAGCACCCACCTAAGTTCAAGAAAAAGAAAATTTCTTATTCTAACAAAACGGTACTGGGAAAGTTCATAATTAAACAAACCGAAACAGGGGGCTGGAGAGCATGGCCCTAGCGGTATTAGGGTGCGCGATCCGCTCTCTACAACGGACCTGGGTTCGATCCCTAGCACCCACATGGTTAGGCTAAAAAAAAAAAACTAGAAACTCAATCACAGAGAATCTCCAGTTCGCAGGGGAATCGACCGCCCTCTTTTCTGACCATCCGCGGCATTTGCACCGAACATTACGTTGGTGCACAACCTCACATTGCAGACATTACCACTCATTCAAACACATATCAACAAATAAATAAAAATTTTAAAAAAAATTATTAAAATATACATAATAATAAATACCAGACACACACCAAAAAGAGGCAAACCTGACAAGTGGCCTCATTTCCCACCACACACCAAATTAGGAGATGGGTCCATCCAACTTAAACATAAAGGATAAAAAACCTAAGACTCTAGAAATAAACAGAGGAAAGACTTCCCACTACTAGGTATGTGAGCATTTCTTAGAACTAAGCTTTTTGCTTAACAAGAGATTCTTTTAAAAAAAAAAAAATGGACAGAAAAGTTCTAAAACCCCAGAACGAGTACTGGACAAAACGATCATATCCAGGGAAATTATACTGTACTCTAAGTATCCGTAAAACCTTGTAAATCAAACAACAGCACAGTAACAATTTAGATAAGCCAATGACCACAAAGAAAAATAAGGGACAATGACCTATAAATAGCCATTATTAAGTATCCCCAAAGGATGTTCCAATGACTAGTCCTAGGAACAAGCTCATTCGATCACATGAGATTTGGTCTAAAGTGAATCACTCATTTCTCTTCCTTGTATGAACCAATCAATTTCTATTCATCAACATGGCTAGAGACATCACTTTAGGGTGAAGGCATAATATTTTTTTTGTGTGTTAGTCTCTAATCTATTAAGATATTTGTATTTCGGACTTTTAGGCCTGGGTGTTTGGCACATGTCTTTGAATCCCCAGCACCTGGGAGAGACAGAAAGCAGGTAGATTCTCTAAGTTTGAGGCCAGCCCGGTCTAAACAGAGTAAGTTCCAGGCCAGCTGTAAGATATACAGGGCGACCAGCCTCAAAAAAGTAACCAACAAAGCCTACAAACGACCATATGTATGCAAATTGTCCTCCTCCCTCCCCACCAGTGCAAATGGTGAACCCAGGCCTAATGCAACCCCTAGGTAAAAGTGCTCTTAATACACTGTGCTACTTCGCCCTGCACTGTGTTTTTAGAAACTATAAAGTTTCATGGAAAGAAATTCTGGGTAATTGGCTTCACTCAAGCCTTTCATAGCATCTTGATATCTAGTGGCCACAAGCTCCCAGCCAGGCCGTGCCACAGCATGGCAACAACCAGCCCATCTTGACCCTCGGCAGAACCAGTGTCTTACAGCAAACCATTAACCATTCTGCAGCTATTCCAAGAAGCTTTCTTTCATTGTGAGTGATTGGTGAGCCACAAGGAATGTCAAATCTCCAGAATATGGTATTTTTAGAGCTCCCTATTACACACAACACAGGTTTACTGTGAAATGCAGGACAGTACTTTTGATGAGGAGCTCTGCCAAGGAGGAGGCACTTTCAGGCAGACTCACAGGGTTATCTTGCAGCAAGAGGCGCCTCTTCACCATGGGCCACAGTTCTGCTTTGCACCCCCATTGTATATTCAATTACCTAATTACCTGATTTCTTGCGAGGAAGAATGCTTTCTCCCTTTAACTCCCCCTACAGATTCCATTTCCATGGTCCAGGTCATACATCCCTCCACAATAGGCTAAAAAAGCCTATGGATAACAGTTATATTGGCAAACTGCAACATTCTAGACAGGAGTTCCGAAAAGGCTCCAAGTTCTAATTGGTCTGAATAAGAAGTTACCCTGAGACTCTGAAACAGTATTTACTAATCACTTTTCTTCTGCCAAAAACTCCAGGGTCATTATCAATAGAAACCTTACTCCTATGTATAATGGGCAGAGTCTCTTCTGTTTTGTAATACTCTTTTAATGTGATATATGTTCAAGATATCCGAAGTTTTCCTCTTCAAAAAAGCCCAACGCAGGTAAAAAGCTGACTGAATAAAAACTAGCAATTCTCTGGAAACTGTGTTGTCGAAAACAGCTGGTTCTCAGACAGCAGCCATGACCTGAGCAGAGAATGCGGACACCCGGCCCTTGGGCTGGGAACAACGGTCAGGACGGCGTCTTCCTCCCGTTAGCGCACTTCAAGGCTCACTAGAGAGCATTTCATATTCGTTACCTCCTTTGAGAAAGTGGGCCAGAAGGAAGAATGAACGGGCTTCAAAGAGCATCCCTGAGTAGGCAGTTGACAGATGTGCTACAACGGATAAGTGGCCTTCTCATGGGGACAGGACAAACTAGACCCTCCTCTCAGGGAGGAAAAACTAACAAAATCGAGACCACTTCTCATGGTGAAAATAGCTGAGTGACCATAGGTAGGAAGCCCTTTGCAGACAGTTGTGTTCTCTCAGACAGGAATGACCCTGGCAACTACAATGAGTGACATGGGGTGCGGAACAAAATGACCCTCAGGGCTGAATGACAAACAGATCTCCCCTCCCCCCCTCCCCCTCCAACCCTCTATCTAAACTTAAAAGGCCTTGTTCCGCATGTGGCCTCTGTTCTGTATAAATACCAGAAGACACAGAGCAAGAGCCCTCCGAAGAGCACCGACAACCTGCCTTTGGCATCAGCAAAGTAGAGAACTGCAGGAGGCAGCAGCTTGCACTCCTGGAGCAGCAGAGACCTGAAGGAGAATGGCCGTGCTGGGGAAGCTCCATGAGAAGGCTCTGGGGACAGGGTGCCAGTCACTGTGTACCAGGTTAAAGGATTCTTCTAAAAGCAACTGCTCTACCTCTAGAAGAGTCCAAGAACTCAAAAGATTATAGGCAAATGCTCTCTTAATTCCACAACTCATGCGGGGACAAAAAAGAAAAAGGGTAAGGATACTTGTAAATTGCCTGGGATCTAGACAAGGCTTCAAATTTTAGAAACTTGAAGAGGGAAACATAATTGCTATTTTCTCTGGAGCAAAATAGGACTGTCATGTTAAACAGTAAGAAAGAGACTGTATTATTCTTTTTGAGTTCAACTGAAATTTCATAGTTTCTTGCACGAATAATAATGGAGGGATTTCCTGATTAGGAAATTAGCTAGTTTAAAAGCTTCATTCTAGCAAGTCAGCAAAATTCAGTTCAAACTTATTTTATTAATTGAGATTCACTTCTAAAATACTGGCCAAACTGACACAAGTATAGCCAACATGCTTCAAAGCCACCCTCTAAGCTGCCTGGCGTGGGTGGACACACCTTTTAATACCAGCACTCACAGGAGGACAGAGGTCAGGCAGATCTCTGTAAGTATTCAAGGGCCAGCTGAGGATAGCAGGGACCTCTGTTTCAAAAAAGGACCCACAAGCCCCCTCAGACCTTGTTTAGAAAATAGGGCAGCCTGTGATACTGGGGCCACACCCAGCAGCCGAGTTGGCGGCTGGCTTTAAGTCCTTACACTACTAGACTTCACTGAGACTCTTCTAATTTCCCTCCCACCCACTTCATTCTTTGCTCCATCTTCCTCTTCACCAGAAAGGTAAATGGAAATGGACAACTGCTGATGCCACCAAACTGAAGAAGGCACCTACGCCAAAACCCCGCCTAAAAGGAGTCTACCAGCGTGAGGCTCCACAGGAGCAGCACGCTGAACGCAAACCGCAGCCCAGCTCTGGTTCTGAGACTGCAGCAGACAAGGAGGTGGCGGGGTCCTGTCGGGTCCTGTCCTTATGTCCCTCCCTGAGGCTGAGCCACTAACTTAAAGCCAATGAATGCTATAGATAAGGCTACCCATGCACAGGTAGCATTCAGAACCAGTGGGCATGAACATGCAGTTAGTGCCTCTATGCCCCATGAAGCTACTCCTGAGGAAAATAGACACCAAAGGTAAAACTACTACTTGGTTTCTGTTTTGTTTTCGATGGGGTTCTTAAGCCACTCATGTGCCTCCTGCCTCAGTTTCCCGAGTGCAGGAATTATAGGGATGGACCACCATGCTGGGCTTCATTACTATTTTTATGTGGTAACGCTCTGAAAATAAATTAAAACTNGAGAGCCAATAGCCAATTAGATTTGGGATATACAGGCACATGGCTGCCTCTGCTGCACAGTATTTCCAGGCAGGTGAGGTGTAGCTGGTGCTGACGGTGGAGTCTTGCTTGACTCAGGGAGACCCATATTTGCTTTATTGGTTTAGTGGCCTTTGGTAACACTCTCTGGCATTCCAGAGGCCATCTGTACACTTGCATGTGTGGTCTCAATACATCCCTCCCATGTTAACGTCAGGTCTTCGGCAGCAGGGTCTTATTGCCTCTCCTCCTGTAGGTATCCCAACTTAGAGGCAAGGAGCCCTTACCTTTTGTGGGGCCTTGGATCCCCTGGCCAACATCCACCTGGTAGAACAATCCATTGCTGATGTCAGAGCTCCTGTATTAATATATTTTGCCTGAGTGCATAGCCCTAGGACTTTAGTATTATATTTGGTTCTGAACAGAGAGTAATCCCTTCCACAGTTCCCATGTCTAGTAGTCAATTAAAGAAAGCAGTTTTACCGGTTTTATAAGAGATTACCTCTACAATAGTTGTCTCCAATTTACAGTTGGGGAGCGACCTCATCATTGTCATATTTCTCCTTGTTCTATGGGTGGGAAGGCAAGGAAGTCTCTCATATCAGAACCTTTGTGGCACCTGGCCTGGCGCGTTATGGCGTCTCCCCTGCGACCTCATTCTATTTTCTTGTGTACAAGCATACACTTGCTTCTTGTATATTAACCTGAAATCCAGCAAACCATCTGAAATGCACCTGCTCGTTAGAGTGTTATGTTGGCCGGGCGTGGTGGCATACGCCTTTAATCCTAGCACTCGGGAGGCAGAGGGGCAGAGGGGCAGAGGGGTAGAGAGGCAGAGAGGCAGAGAGAGGCAGAGAGAGGCAAAGAGGCAGAGGCAAAGGCATCTTTGTGAGTTCCAGGACAGCTAGGGCTACAGGGAGACCCTGTCTTGAAAAGACCAAAAAAAAAAAAAGAATGTTATGTTATGTTTGTATTTTACCAGGCTATGGACATAACATATAATAATCATGACTAATGTCTGTGGATAATGGCAGTTTGACTTTTGCCTTCCTTGCCTTTGTACCCTAAGAGTTTTCCTTTTCTGGCCTTACTGACTGACACTGCTAACTAGAGGTGGTAAGAATGAATATCCTTCCTAGTCCCTGATCCTAGGGCTTCGCTGTTAAGTCAGTGTAAGTGTTTACAGTGTGGCTTCTGCTCTCATGGCCACGTAACTGGGTGATCTCCTCTGTTTCCACTCAGAAGTGTTTGTGTCTTCTGTGCTTTCCTGTGCTGTTAGCACTGTTGCTTCCTGCTGTTCCCCCTCCCCTTTCACTAGCATTTCCTAAGGAGTGACTGTTTTCATTTTTACACCTGGGCCACTACCTCCCCCCCTTCCTTCCCTTCTCTTCCTTTCCTTTAAACCCTCCCCTCCCCTTTTCCTTTCTCTTTTCCTTTTTCCTTTCCCCTTTCCTTTATCCTTTCCTTTTCCCTTTCTTTTTTTCTTTCCTTTTTTCCTTTCCTCTCCTTGCTTCAGAGTCCAGGTCTTGATTAAGCATGTACTGAGCAGGTGACTAACTGTTCCTGTCTGAAGTAACAGGTTGATGAAACCCCTTCTCTGTCCCCAAAGCTCACTCTGAAGCACGGACAGTGCTTTAAAGGAATCCTGCTTTCTTGGAAGTCCCTAGAAGTGAGGGACATTTCCCTTGGCCTGGTGTAGCAGGAGGAAGGTCTGTGAGAGCAAAGGGTACTCAATCCTCCAGGGGCACAGTGCTGAGGGGGAGTGGCTCCTTTTCCCTGACTGGATTATGCCTGTTCTCAGTAGTTTCCAGTTCATTTATCTGGGCACACTTTCCACATCCAGCCAGAGGGCAGCTTTCAGTCAGAATTGTACAGTGGTGATTATGCTTCCTGCCCTAACAGAGTTCTGTGTGAAGAGATCTCTTGATAGTTCCTCAACTTTCCATGAAGGTGCCCTGCTTATCCTTAGTAACTCTAGAATAATTTTGCTTAAACATTTGAACCCTGCAAGCCAGTAAACAGCTCTGATCTGTGTTTTATTCAATTTCTTCACTCAGACAATGCCTGCTGCTTGGCCTTTGTCAGATCATTTTCTATTAAATAGCTCTGTTCTTTTTAGCTCTAATGAGGCTGGAAGTAGTAATGCAGACCCTTAATCCCAGCATTGGGATGCAGAATCTGGAAAATGTCTGTTTGAGGGAAGCCTTGTCTGCATAGCAAGTTCCAGGCCAGAGAGGGCTACATAGTGAGACCTTATCTCAGTAAAGTAAAATAAAGCCCTAATGACAGCACAAAATTAAATTATTTTGTTTTTTTATTATTTTTTTGTGTGTATGAGTGTACTGTCTGCATGTAGGTTGGTGCAACCTTGTCCTACAATGCTGCGAAGGTCAGAAGAGGGGCTGTCGGATTCCCCTGGAACTGGAGTCAAAGACGGTTCTTAGCTGCCATGCTTTTTGTTTCTTTTTGTTGTTGTTGTTCTGGTATTTTTGAGACAGGGTCTCCCTTTAGTTCCAGCTGGCCTGGAGCTCGTTATGTAGACCAGGCTGGCCTTGAACTCACAGAGATCTGCCTGCCTCTCTCTCCCGAGTGTTGGGATTAAAGGCATGCACCACCACACCTGGCCAGCATTAGTTTTTAGATTATTATAATACACTGGACAGTGTCTTACTGAAAATGTAAGAAATACATGACATATTTGTATAGAGGTTTCATGAGAATGAAGGTAAAGTAATTACAGAAAATTTTAAAAAATATACAATTAGGGGGCTGGAGAGATGGCTCAGTGGTTAAGAGCACTGGCTGCTCTTGCAGAGGATCCAGGTTTGATTCCCAGCACATACATGGCAGCTACCAACCTTCTGTGACTCCAGTTCCAGGGGGTCAGACTCCTTCTTTTGGCTTCCTTGGGCATTGTATAACACAGGTACCCTAACATACATGCAGACAAAACACTCATACACATAAAATAGAAGTAAAATTTTAAAAATTATATATACAAAGTAAATTAGAATTTCTTGTTTTAGTGAAATGTGTGTTACTATGTACTTATTAAGTATGTCCATATAGTTACTTTGTACACAAGTATAAGTATAAAGTCCAAAGCCTATCACTAGCTCTGTGGGTGTGGCTCAGTGGTAGTACCCTTTCCTAGTAGTGTTTAAGAAGTCCTGCATTCATTTCCCAGCGCTGCCAAAAGTAATCTACGAATAGTGTTTCTACTACATTTTTATTATTTCAAATGTTAGAATAACTTTGAAAGATAGATAAAAAATTTTAATGCATATTTTAAAATTTATATTCTTATGGTGAGGGATGTGATTGACTATATAAAAGATACTTGAAAATGAGATAAGATCAGTACATGGGAATATGTTTAATGTTCCTTAAATATACAGTTAGTAGGGTCAGAGAAATGGCTCAGCAGTTAAAAGCATTCAGTACTCTTTTTTTTTTTTTTTTTTTGACACAGGGTCTCCCTATAGCCCCAGCTGTCCTGGAACTCACTCTGTAGACCAGGCTAGCCTTGAACTCACAAAGATCCGACTGCCTCTACCTCCAGAGTGCTAGGATTAAAGGCGTGCGCCACCACGCCTGGCTTAAAAGCATTCAATGCTCTTACAAAGGACCTTGGTTCGCAACTGTCTGTAACTTTTTCCAGGGTTCTGACACTCTTCTGGCCTCTTTGAACTCCTGTACTCACTTGAATATTTCCCTTCCACACACAAGAATAACACAGAGTCAAAAAGGCTTTTTAAAATGTAGTTAGAAATCAACAGGAAAACCAGTGTTTTCCATATAATTTACATCGAGATGTTTACGTCTTAGTATTCTTAGTTAGAAATGAAGTCAAGTTGTATAAAGCATAAAAGTGAAATGAGCTAGGTGTGGTGGCATATATATACCTTTAGTCCCAACACTCCAGGTAGAGGTAGGTGGATCTCTGTGTGTTCAAGGCCAGCCTGGTCTACATAGTGAGTTTTAGGCCCACTAGGGCTACAGGGAGACCCTGTCTCAAAAAGACACCCCGCCCCAGAAAAATGAAATGAGTTGGTATGTTTATAAATGAAATGTGCTTAGAATCTATTTGCCTTGAGCCATTTAGACTTGTCCTTCATGTTTCTTATGTGGATTCCATCTGGTTCCTCTATGTTTTTTCTTTAGATATGATTACAGATGCTTCAGTTTTGTTGAACTTAATGAGTTCACAGACATTTAGCATTTGAGTCTTTTTATGTTCTGGAAAAAGTTGTGGAATGGCTTTGTCAAGGGTGACCTAAGTGGCTCCCCTGACCTTCCAGAGGACCCACAGAAAATCCGTTAGATTCACGTGTGTGGAATTCATTTCCACAAATTACTTCTCTTTGAAATTTTTACTTTTCCATCACCATTCCTTCCCCAAGATTAATAGTCTCACCCCCCCCCCCCCGTCATCGTCTATCCTCCCCAGAACTCTCTGGTAGTTTGTTGGATAGCCATTCTAAGACTGAGCTGCCTCTTTGGATCATTTTGATGTTGTGTATATTCTCTCATTATCACTGCCCAGATCAGCTGGACAGCTACAAACATTTGATAGTTTCAGTCCCAAATTGGTTAATTGGGAGGTTTCTATTTAGCTACCTGACAGAGGTCACCAGATGTACTGTCTTAATCTCCCAGTTTAAATGGGCCAACTGTTGAGGCACTAGGGTATTGTCCTTTCAGTTGAAGGGGGCTGAATAGCCAGCCCCTTCAACTGAAATTCACCCTGGGGCTTCCTCTGCCAGCTTCCTTCTGCATTCTGTTTCCTTGTTGTGAAAGTTTATGTTTTGATTATTGGTGTTAAGGGTCATGCTTGCTGGAGATTCTTAGATAAAAGGGGCTGTGAGACTGGGAATAAGAAAAACGAGGCCAGACACTTGACTGTTGCAGTCGTGGTTGCCTGATTTGTGTTCTGGGCTGATCCACCATTGCCTTCAGAAGCTGCCCAGGAAGGTCTAGCTCAGCAAACACAGGTAGCTTCAGTTTACTTATGAGAGCATCTGGCACATGCATTTAACTTGTGTTCTGGTTTTCTAGTAAGTTCTGAAAAGAGTCAGTATGGACTCTTAAATCTGAAATGGCAGTGGCTCTGTAGAAGACCAAACTTAAGTACTCGATCGTAGAAGTGAGCAGTGCCAGCTCTACTTTGTGTCCTCTTCCCTGCTTGCCTGAGGAGGTGTCACACTAGCCCCATGATGCCAGTGCTGCCTCTCTGTCTGCTTCCCTATTCTGCATCTCCAGCTCAGATTGGCACCTCAGCTGCCTTCCTAAGGCGCCACTGTTGTGTCCAGCAGGCCTCGCTCATTTACCACAGCAGCAGAGAGCTTTTGATTTGTGTCCGGGCTGAGGGGACTCCTCCTGGTTCCTGGGACTCCTTGAATCGTGAGAGTTCCACAGTGCAGGAAACTGACATCCTGGACTGTTTCTCTTCCACTTGAACTCTTTAGGAGAATTCTCATTACTTAATTGATGGAGCTGAATGTTGTTCTTGACTAAGCACCTCTAAAATTCTACTAGTCCCTCATCATCTCTTACTGTCTCTACCTCTAAAAATATCTAACTCTGTCTAGTTCTTTCTGTCTAGGTGGATCACGTGTGGCTAAGGGTTAGTATGGGACTGTGGAACCCTATAACCACTTCATGGTGCTGTTATTTTATTTATTTATTTATTTATTTATTTATTTATTTATTTATTTATTTATTTATTTAATGAATGTACTGTCTGCATGCAGGTTGGTGCACCTGTGTCGTGCAATGCCTCGGAGGTCAGAAGAGGGTGTCAGATTCCTCTGGAACTGGAGTTAAAGACTGCCATGTGGGTGCTGGGAATTGAACCTCTGGGTCCTCTGCAAGAGCAGTCGGTGCTTTTAACCACTGAGCCATCTCTCCAGCCCCGGTCCTCTTATTTTTAAAGCTGATCTGTTTATTTAGGTCAATCTCCCTCAGCCTCCCAAGGAGCTGTGGACTACAAGCCTCTCTTCTACCCATTCTGGCTTACTGTACCTCAGACATATTGTTTGTGTTTCAGGGGTGTCTGCTCATCCTTCAATCTTGTAACCAGTTCCTCTCCAACATTGAGAGGCCTTTCTTGTGGGTGTGGGGTGTGTGTCCACATGCACTTATGAGTGCATGTGTGGAGGGCAGAGTTGACCTCAGGTGTCTTCCTCTGCTGCTCTGTAGGTTAGTTTTTGAGACAGGTCCCTCTCTGACCCTGGAGCCCCCTGCTTTGGCTATAGCTGGCCAGTGGACCCCCAGGACCCGCCTGTTTGGCTATAGCTGGTCACTGGACCCCCAGGACCCATCTGTTTGTCTGTAGCTGGCCAGTGGACCCCCAGGACCCGCCTGTTGCCTGTTTGGCTGTAGCTGGTCAGTGGACCCCCAGGACCCGCCTGTTGCCTGTTTGGCTGTAGCTGGCCAGTGGACCCCCAGGACCCTCCCGTTTGGCTATAGCTGGCCAGTGGAGCCTCAGGACCCGTCTGTTTGGCTGTAGCTGGCCAGCGGACCCCCGGGACCTGCCTGTTTGGCTGTAGCTGGCCAGTGGACCCCCAGGACCTGCCTGTTTGGCTGTAGCTGGCCAGTGGACCCCCGGGACCCACCTGTTTGGCTGTAGCTGGCCAGTGGACCCCCGGGACCCGCCTGTTTGGCTGTAGCTGGCCAGTGGACCCCCGGGACCCGCCTGTTTGGCTGTAGCTGGCCAGTGGACCCCCGGGACCCACCTGTTTGGCTGTAGCTGGCCAGTGGGCCCCCAGGACCCACCTGTTTGGCTATAGCTGGCCAGTGGACCCCCAGGACCCGCCTGTTTGGCTATAGCTGGCCAGTGGACCCCCAGGACCCGCCTGTTGCCTGTTTGGCTGTAGCTGGCCAGTGGACCCCCAGAACCTTCCTGTTTGGCTGTAGCTGGCCAGTGGACTCCCATGACCTGTATGTTTGGCTATAGCTGGCCAGTGGACCCCCAGGACCCATCTGTTTGGCTATAGCTGGGCAGTGGACCCCCAGGACCTGCCTGTTTGGCTGTAGCTGGCCAGTGGACCCCCAGGACCCGCCTGTTTGGCTGTAGCTGGCCAGTGGACCCCCAGGACCCGCCTGTTTGGCTGTAGCTGGCCAGTGGGCCCCCAGGACCCACCTGTTTGGCTATAGCTGGCCAGTGGACCCCCAGGACCCGCCTGTTTGGCTGTAGCTGGCCAGTGGACCCCCAGGACCTGCCTGTTTGGCTGTAGCTGGCCAGTGGACCCCCAGGACCCGCCTGTTTCTACTCCCTCAGCACTGTCATTACTGTATATGGCTTTTACCAGGGGTGCTGGGACATGAAACTCATGCTTTACTTGGCAACAGGCACTTTACCTACTGAGCCATCTCCCTCATCCATGGAGAGGCTTTCTTAGCCTGTCGCTTGAAGGCCGCCATCTACTACTCTTAACCATGCTATCATATTTAATTTCCTGCATGGCACCACTCGACCATATTGCTGTACTTCATTTTTTTTTTTTTACACAGCACTTACCATTGCTTATATTTCATACTGTGTACAGATTTGCTTGTTCTTCCTTGAAGGGATGTTCCTCAGGAGGGTAGGCACTAACTGCAGCATTACCTTCCTTTCCTGGGGGGGGGGGGACGACAAGCCATAGCACAGGTGTCCAGAAAATATTGTTCATTAAAGAATAGATTTAATTACCAGTGTCTAATTAGACCACAGAAAAACAGGTCTTGAAAGATTTTTAACAGGCAAGGAAGAATAAGTAGAAATTAACTGGGTTTTCTGTGTGATCACAACCACAAAATGCTAAGAATGTGACTGAGCTGTCTTCATAGAACAGGCTGTAATCCATACATTAGCTAAAACATAGAAAACAAACCTTTGAGCTGGGCGTGGTGGCGCACGCCTTTAATCCTAGCACTTGGGAGCAGAGCAGGTGGATCTTTGTGAGTTCAAGGCCAGCCTGGTCTACAGAGTGAGTTCCAGGACAGCTGGGGCTACAGGGAGATCCTGTCTCGAAAAGACAAAAAAAAAAAAAAGAGAAAACAAACCTTTGAAGTTTATTCACAAATACATTTGTCAGTTGTTTTTTTAACCCTGGCTAGCCTAGAACTCCCTAAGTAGATCAGGCTAGCCTTGATTTCATAAAGCTGTGCCTGCTTCTGCCTCCAGAGTTTGCAGGGATTTAAGGTGTGGACCACACCATACCTCAGCTGTGCTTTTTAAGTTCTGAAGTGATTCAGTGGTGGCTTATTGAACTGCAGCTCTGTTCGGAGGGGTATAGAACCTTGGTGGCCTCCTTCATTCTGCTAAAGGGGTGTGTCTCATAACAGTGATTACAGACTTTGTCTGTGAGTTAGAGACATGTGCTGGATAGTGACAGACCAGTGACAGAGCTCCTGTATAGTAGCCTGGTATGCAGTAGGCTAGACCCTCTAGGTTTCTGTAAGCATGTTCTATGACGATCATATATTGACAGAATTGCCTACTCACACATTGACCAAAATGGATTGGGTTGTTAAAAGACACTTGACTGAATACCTCCGTCAGGTCTCTTCATCTGCAAATGCAGCTCAGTCCCCCTGCATCTGCTCAGTAGATGCCAGTAGCTCTCAGTTGTGACTAAGGATGAATCCAGATTCTGCCAAAGTGAAGGCAAACCTCCCACACACTTGAAATCCACTCTTCTTTTTTTATTATTTTTTAGTTTTGTATGTGTATGAATGTACTGTCTGCATGTAGGGTTGTGTACCTGTGTCGTGCAATGCTGTGGAGGTCAGAAGAGGGTGTCGGATTCCCCTGGAACTGGAGTTAAAGACGATTCTCTGCCGCTATGTGGGTGCTGGGGATCGAACCCAGGTCCTTTGCAAGAGCAGTCGGTGCTCTTAACTGACTAGGCCATCTCTCCAGCCCCAAAATCCACTCTTCTAAATGTTAAAATGCTTCATTTAATTCAGAAATCAAGTAGAAATCTGTTTTGTTGTTTTGTTTTGGGGGCTAAGAGGACTAGAACATTTTAAAAAAGTTGTTGTAAAGATTCTTCTTCTTACACCATTACTGCTGTAAGTCTGTATTTTCATCGTATGTGTTTCTGTAATTCCATATTAAGCTTCATGTTGGAAACCTTAAGCCCTCTGGGGGGATTTGTTCTTTCTGTGTTTCTGTGTTTCTTGCCTGCTCCCATCACCGTGGAGCAAAACGCTTTGCGAGACATCATTGGGTAAAGTGGTAATGTTTGGAGGTGGTGAGGGGTCCTTGTATTCTTTCTTCATCTTTTCTGTTCCTCCTTAACTTTAACCCTTAGTCAGCCAAGTGGGATGTTAGTTTTAAAGTGGCAACCAAGATAGGAAGGTTGCTTTTTCCAAAGCACCCTCCCTCTGGAAAATATAAGAGTCTGGTTTGAACAGATACGTGAATTAACATTTGAGATGAAGGAAGATGCTCCAGAAGCCCATGGGGGAGGGATCTTCGCAGATCCCCGTGCTTCAGGTATCGTGTTACAGTACAGAGCCTTACTGACTTTTTGTTTTTTTTTTTTTGAGACAGGGTCTCCCTGCAGCCTCAGTTGTCTTGGAACTCTCTATGTAGACTAGGCTGGCCTTGAACTCACAGAGATCTGGCTGCCTCTACCTCCTGAGTGCTGGGATTAAAGGCGTGCACCACCATGCCTGGCATGAATTTTTTTCATATAGAGAGCTGATAACAAAATTCATCTAAGCTAGTATTCAATGTATTAAATTAAATTCTTCTCCTTCTCCTGGGGCCTACCCTCTATTATCCAGCTGTACCTAGAGTCCTGGTGTTTTGGGGAGACAGTATGAAAGCAGATGTCTGGAAAGCTCCAGGTAGAATTCTATTCTGGGAGTCGGTGAAGAGCCTCTGAGAGGGCTGAGGGCTCAGTGGTTCAGTGCTTGCATGGCACAGACACAGCTCAGGGTTTCATGTTCAGCACTTCATAAACACCAGCAACAGAAATGGCCCAGGGCACCACTCCCTGTGCTGATTAACATGGTGTGGCACAGGGCTGGGGGAAGTTGAGCCTAGTGTGGCCCTGGGACACTCACCCAGAGGTAATACGGCTTGTGAAGGGTTTAGTTTTTGAATCTCCATAGTCTAATCTCCATTTTTTATTTTTTGAAGCATTTTACATGCATGTAGAAAAGCCACGCTACCAGCAGAAGCCACTGTTTTATTTTCTGATCAGTCTTAATTACAACTTTACTTTTTTGCAGAGGAGGGCATGGCGTGGCATGACAGTTCTCTGGGTTTTCTTTGTCAAATGTACTGCTAACAGACTTTTCTCACAGTGGCATTGGATTCTCTGCCCCCAAATTTTCATTTCAAGTTTGTGGCAGAAATATCAGTGATTCATGATTGCTGAGCCTTTTATTATCTGATACCTAAGTTTGATCTAGGAAGTGCACTTTAGTAGGGACTCAGTTCTAGATTATTATTGGAATGGTTGAAGCCTAATTTATCATTATAAACAGAATAAAAACTTCCCAGCATTTTTTGAGATAGAGACTTTTTTTGGGGGGGGGGTCTTTTCGAGTCAGGGTCTCCCTGTAGCCCCAGCTGTCCTGGAACTCACTCTGTAGACCAGGCTGGCCTTGAACTCACAAAGATCCGCTTGCCTCTGCCTCCCAAGTGCTGGGATTAAAGGCATGTGCCACCACGCCTGGCGAGATAGAGACTTTTTAATATAGCACAAATTGACGTGTAAATTTTTTGGTGCATTTTAGTGGACTCATTACTGTGAGAACTAAGTTTAGAGGTGTGTCTTAAAGATCCTGTAGAAGTATATCATCTACTTACTCATTTGTTGCTTCATCCTATCTATAAACTCCTGTTTAAATTTTCTCTTTGGTCAACATATCCAATTTTGGTAAAAATTAAGAGACATATTTATGAATAAAAAAACCACATTTATTTGTTCAGATGTTAGTTTTTCTGTCAGGTAAGAAATGCAGCAATAAACCACTCTACTCGTTGGAGCAAATACAGATTTGTTTTTTCACATAAGAAACGACCTCAGAAGTAGCAGTCCCAGGCTGGCACATGATTTGGTTCTTCCACTAGGGACCTTGGAGGTTTGTGCTCAGTTCCATCTTTTCTTCTAGTGCTGGCCCATTGTCCACCTGGACAGCCTATCCGTCAAGAGAAAGACGTGGAGGAAGAAAGACAGTGGCAGAATAGCCAAGCCTGTCTGTGTCAGGAAAGCTCAGTGTGTTATGGAGCTGGATGCTGCACAGCTGTACTTGGTCAGATGGAACCAAAGGAGCTAATTATGACTGGACCATTCACCACCAAAGGCCTGGGGTGCCACAGCTGATGGCAGGTCTTTCTGGTCCATCCTCTAGGGCCGGGTTGCCAAAACAGATTGAGAATCTCTGCTGAAGACTTGAGAGGGCGGTGGGGGTAGATGGTGAGTAGTGTCTGCTGTGTCTGCTGAGGAAGGACAGTTGTACCAGGTACAGTTAGAAGTCCTGGAATTTTGAATTCCTGGGATTCTTGATTTCCTAGAATAAAGTGTGGATTGTACATTCAGAGTCTTCATTCAGCTGTTCTTCTCTAGACACTATTCTTCTCTAGTCAGGCCCTGCTATTTTCTTGGGTGACTCAGATACTGGGTTAGCAAATCCTGTGCTTTAGAGTCTACCGTAATGCCAGGCATATGAGAGAAAAAAATGGGATTAGTCATAATAAATTGAAAACTGAAACATTTGACTGGAAAAAATTTCTCGGACTGGAGAGATGACTTAGTGGTTAAGGGCACTTGTATTGACTGCTCTGCAGAGGATCTAGCTTCAGTTCCCAGCACCCATATAATGGCTTACAACTATCTGTAACTATCTGTGACTCCATTTCCGGGGATCTGATGCCCTCTTCTGGTTTTTGTAGGCTCTTACATACATGTGATATACATGTACACATGCAAACAAAACATTTATAGAATTAAAAACAATCTTTCTGGTGGCATGGTGGCACACACTTTTGATCCCAAAACTTGCGAGGTAGAGGTAGGTGGCTCTTTTGTGAGATTGAGGCCAGCTGGTCTGTATAGGAGTTCCAGGCCAGCTGGGGCTACTGTGTCTCAAAAAGACCAAAACAACAACAACAACAACAACAACAACAACAACAACAACAACAAATCTTAAAGAAATGAGTTAAAGATTAATGCTAAAAATAAATAAAAATTTAAAAAATACCTTTCTTTAAACAGAACTCATTTCTATCAAACTTTGCATAGAATTTTATTATAGCTTACTTTGTATCTAGTAAAGTATTGCGTACTTTTTGGATCATCAACTCATTGGCTAATACTGCCTCATATTTCATTTGTGTATATCAGTAGTTTCTAAGTTACTATAGAGTTGGTAATTTCATCTCTTGGGCAACTTAATGAGTGGCCACACCCCTAAAGAAAAATGGCCCTTCCTCCCCTAGTAGCTCCTCAGCCAGGGGTGGACTGGGCCCCTTAAGTGTCTCCCTCATCCATGCTGGAATGTTGACCGGCTTGATCTTGATCTGCTGTCAATTCATGTGTACAATGGCTGTGTCAGGCCTAGAAGACAGCATTCCTCCTGTCTTCCAGGTCTTTGTGCCTCTTCCCCTTCATTACCTTTCCTGCACTGTTCTCTGATCCTTGAGGGGAGGTGTTGATATAGTCAGCTATATCTGAGTGTCGAGCACTCAGCAGTCACCTTTTCTCAGCACTCACATGAGTCAGGAGTCACTGCATGGACTGCTACTCACTGTGGGAAGAAGCTTCTTTGACCAAGAGCTCTGCTGTGGGTTTAAACATGAATACTAAGAAGAAAATTCAGCAACATGTCCATTTAGCAGAACAGTTGTAGTAGGTTCCCTGTAGGGCCTTTTCTTCTCTCTTAGGTCTTCTGTGCACTGGATTAGTCCGAGGATGTGCTTGCCATAATAGCAGCTTGCCAGCTTGTGTCTTCCTCAAGCCCTTTTAGAACTGAGATTCCCAGGACTCGCTGGCCTCTTCCTTGCTTCGTTATTTCATTATTTTAGCTTATGGGGACCCTGTATTCATTATATAATGGTAAAATCAGAGTGGAACCCTTTAGCACACCGAAGAATAGTTTCATCTTCAGGCTGGTTGTGGCAGTATACACCTTTAACTCTAGTCCTTAGGAGACAGAGGGAGGTGGATCTTTGAGTTCAAGGCTACCCAGGATTATACAATAATATCTATCTCAAGAAAAATACAAATTTAGAAGGATTGTTTTCCTGTGGCTCTGTCAGCAAAGTGCTAGGTGTGGTGGTATGATGTCGTGTACACGCTTATCATCCCAGAGCCGAGGAGGCTCGCTGACCAGCTAGTCTGGCCTAATTGGTGAGCTGCAGACCAATAAAAAAGACCCTGTCTCAAAGGAGGGGAATAGCAGTTCTAAGAGTGACACCTGAGGTGGTTCTCTGGCTTCCACACACATGAACACATATGGCTGGCACATGTGTACACACCTACCCAGATACACATCTAACTTGTTGCTGATCTCACTCTAAACTGGAACTTTGTGGAAGGCAGGGACTTCTGCCATTTTATTCTGTTTTCTGGCCTGTGTGGTAAGAGCAGTACCTGGCATAGAGAGTGGACACACTAAATACTTGTCAGATTATTCCAGTGTAATTGGTATCAGTTAATTTCTCCATTTATGTCTACTGTCTGCTTTGATTTCATTTATTATTTAATTTTTATTTTATTTATTTATTTATTTATTTATTTATTTATTTATTTATTTATTTATTTATGTGTATGAATATATTGTCTGCATGGAGGTCTGTGCACCCGTGTCGTGCAATGCCGCGGAGGTCAGAAGAGGGCTTCGGATTCCCCTGAAACTGGAGTTCTCCTGGAATTGGAGTTTCAGACGGTTCTCAGCCACCATGTGGGTGCTGGGGATCGAACCCGGGTCTTCTGCAAGAGCAGTCG
Organism: Rhizomys pruinosus; assembly: GCA_009823505.1. Taxonomy (NCBI): domain Eukaryota; kingdom Metazoa; phylum Chordata; class Mammalia; order Rodentia; family Spalacidae; genus Rhizomys; species Rhizomys pruinosus. Next base: position 282,630 of record VZQC01014772.1, on the reverse strand, counting down.
GTGCTCTTAACCACTAGGCTATCTCTCCAGCCCCTCATGTATTATTTAACATCAGATATCATGGTTTAGGACGATTTTTTTTCTTTGAAACCTGATACCCAGTGATATTTACCTATGGCATTTTTGCTTTAAAAATTTTTTTTTAATGTGTATGTTATACCTGTATGTATGTAAGTACACCTGTGTCATACAATGTCCATGGAAGTCAGAAGAGAGCATTATATCCCTTGGAACTGGAGTTACAGATGGTTATTAGCCACCCTATGGGGATAGGAATCAAACCCCAAGTCCTCTGCAGGAGTGGCCAGTGCTCTTAACCACTGAGCCATCTCTCTCTAGCCCATCTTTTTTTTTTTTTTTAATTGTTTTGTTAAATGTTTCTCTCCCTCCCCCCGCCAATCTTTTTTGATTTATTTATCTTGAAAGCAGCTTGTTGGATTTTGTATTTCTGTTTGTTTCATTGAAAACTGAGGTGATAGCCATTAAGTTTTGCTATGCTTATTCCAGACCAGCTTTGAATTCACTGAATAGACCAGGCTGTCCTTGAACTCAGACCAGCTTCCTGCTTTGGCAGCCTGGGGGTTGGGATCATAGGTGTATCCTCATTTGCTGGTGGGAGGCGGGTAGCAGCAAGGCGGAGGTCCCGGGGCAGCGCATGTCTTTTTGAGAGACAGGGTTTCCCTGTAGACCAAGCTGGCTTTGAACTCACAGACATATGCCTGCCTCTGCCTTTGTCTCTGGAGTGCTGGGATTAAAGACATGCTGCTTCAGCATGTCCAGCCCCTAGTTTGCTTTCTAATCTTGTGATAAAACACTGACCAATGGGACTAGAGAGATGGCTCAGCAGTTAAAAGCATTGTCTGCTCTTGAAGAGGACCTGGCTTCCATTCCCAGCACCCACATGGCAACTAACGACCATCTGTATTCCAATTCCAGGGGAATCCAACACCTTCTTCCAATCTCTGTCCACATTGTATGACACAGGTACCCTTACATACATGCAGACAGTACATTCATACATTAAAAAAAAGGCTTATTTCAGTTTACAACTCTCAGGTTGTGAATCATTACTAGGGCAGTCAGGGCAGGAACTCAGCAGCTTCTGAAGCACTAACTGTGGATGAATGCTGCTTACTGGCTTGTTCCTCTGATCTGTGCTCAGCCTGCTTTATTATGTAACCCAGGACCACCTCTCCAGGGGTGAGATTGCCCACAATGGGCTGGGCCTCCCACATCACTCAACAGTGAAGAAAATGCCTCAGTGACTGCCCATAGGCCAATTCAGTAAAGGAAGTTCCCCAACTGAGGTTCCCTCTTCTCAGGTATGTTAGGTTGACTGCTGAAGCTGTCTAGTACATAGGTGTCTGCCACCAAGCCTGGTCTAACCACGAATCCTTGGGAATTATAGTCTATGCCTTTTCATGCATGAACCATGGACTCTTCCTTCTTGTGAGTGGAGCTTGGTCATTCCCTCCACATTGTTCTTCTGTCACTCTGCCTCACTGTGCGGTGTGCCACATTTGTTCTTCTCTGCTGTAGCACTTCTTTTTTCCCCGGAGTTTATCTTTAGCTTCAAGTTTCAGCTTAGCCATTTTCTCTGGGAAGTCCTTCCTAACTCTAACACAATTTCAAGGGCTTGTCTCTTGCATTCTTACTTGCATTCTTAGGTATTTATTTCTAGTTGCCCTGGATATACTGTCCCCTGGTTCCTTCACCCATGTAGCTCAGGCAGTGATAGGGTCAAACCTAGAGCTTCATACATTCTACCACCTGAGCGGTATCCTCAGCCCCTCCTTTTCTTGTTGTGTGTGTCTCTGTGTATCTCTCTCTGCCCCTCTTTGTGGTTCCCCCCCTGCCCTCATGTGTGTATTTGGCCAGAGGTTGGTGATGTTGGCTATCTTCTCAGTTGCTCTCCATCTTAATTTTTTATACAGAGTCTCTCGGTGAGCTCAGCGATTTGAGTACTCTGCCGGTCCGGTGAACTCTAGGGATCTGTCTCTTAAGTGTTAAGATTAGGATTAAGGTTGTAGATGTGTGTCAAGCACACCTGGCTTTTATAGAGGTGCCAAGGAGGGAACTCAGGTCCTCATGTTTGCATGGCAAACACTTTACCCACAGAACCATGTCCCCGGCCCATGCAAACTCCTTCCCATACTCATTGGCTCACAGTGAACATAGAGTAAACATTAGCTACTATATCTTTTCATTCTCTCCCCCTCCTCCTCTGACCCAGTGTTAGGATCAAATCCAAGATGGTATAAATATTAGGGAAATACTGCACCACTAAGCTATCCCCCATCTCGTGGTCTTCATGTTTGTGTAGAAGTTAGTTTGAAGTTGGGGGCATACCTCAGTAGTAGAGCACTGCCCGTCATACACAGGCCCTGGATTCTATTTCATAAAAAGCTGTTGCATGTCTTTGCTCTGTGTAGTCCAGAACCAGTCTTCTTTGGTCCAAATATAAATAAATGTATTATTATGGGGGGTTTTGTTTGTTTTTCTTTTTTTCTCTCTTTGGTTTATATAAAAAAAAGTTTTATTTTTTATTTTTATTTATTATTATTATTATTATTATTATTTTTGTTTTGTTTTGTTTTGTTTTGGTCTTGTCTCCCTGTAGCCCCAGCTGTCCTGGGACTCACTCTGTAGACCAGGCTGGCCTTGAACTCACAAAGATCTGCCTGCCTCTGCCTCTGGAGTGCTAGGATTAAAGGTGTGCGCCACCACGCACCGCTATTTTTTTTTTTTTTTATATCTCATGTAGTCCAGGCTGACTTTGAACTCACTATGTAGTCCACTGGCCTTGAATTCCTGATCCTCTTGCTTCAGGAGTCCTGGGATTGATTACCAATGTGCAGTAGCACACCTGGCTAATGCCTTTTCCTTTTGTAAAGCATAGAGCCTGCTCTTGCTCTCCAAGGTGCTCTGTTTAGATGCTAACAAACCTTTCTCTTCTGAGCTTGTCAGTGCTTGCTGTTGGCAGTTTCTTTTCTCTCTTCACTTAGTTCTCCACTAGCTCATTGTCACTTTCACAGTCACTTTCATAGTGCATTTCCCTACTTTAAACCCTGAAGTAATGATGCTTTCACTTTCATTCTCTGAATCATGCTCTCTGATTTGCTCCCCAGAAAGAGTGCCTGGGTTTCACATGATAAAACTTAGCAAGACTTACTTTTTGCTAGTGAGAATGTGGAGAAAGGAGTCTTGTTCTGAGGAATGTCTGTTCCTACTTACGTTTTCTTGTTTACAGTGCCTGTTTGTGTTGAGTTTTGTCCTGGTGTTTGTCGCTTTCATATTTTCTCTGTTGTAATTTTTTGTATTATGATACTTTTTTGATTACATACATTCTTGTTTGTTTTCTCATTTATTTTCCTTGGCTTTGGAGAGTTAGTCTCATAGAACTTTATGAAGTCATTTCCTATATAAACTAGACACCCTGAATCTGGTTTTAAGAAAGGGATTATTAACCTGCCTACCTCGTGTTTTTCACTCAAGATTCTTTAACTGATTTTATAATTAAGTCAAAATCTGTAGCATTTCCACAAAATGCTTCTCCAAAGTATCATCTGCGTTCTCCTCCTCGAGTCTTCCGTCCTCTGAGAAGTGTAATTCAGTCTGTAGCCAACTCCTCTCCTCTAGGCTTAGAGAAGATGCTGGGCTTTATAGGTGCAGCTGACAAGTCTTTTGTCATTGTGCACATATAAATACCCACACATGGTAGGCTGTGCTCTTCTTCATAACCTGGCATATTTTTATGACTTTCTTACTGAACCTCTCTCATTGCTTTTAATTTTAAAAAAGTGAATCATATGTAATTTCCTGCATAGTACTTCCAAAGTAATTACATTTTTGGAAGACCACTGTATAACAAAGTATGTATTAAAGAAGGTAATACTGTCTCAAAATCAACTTTCCATTGAAGTCTTTTCAGTCTTGCAGATACTGGTTTATAGTCTTGCATAAACATATGCTTAATGAGTAGAATATATTTTATTTTAAATATTTTATTTTTACTTCATGTGTATGAGTGTATGGCCTGCATGTATGTAAGTCCACCTGTGCTATGCAGTGCTCACAGAGGTCAGAAGAAAGCATCAAAGGTCCTGGAACTGAGTTATGGACAGTTATTAGCCAGCATGTGGGTGCTGAGGACTGTACTCAGACCCTCTGCAAGAGAGCTAGTGTTCCTAACTGCTGAGCCATTTCTCTAGTCCCTAAGAATATATCCTTTTTGGGGGGCTGGGTAGTGTCTTTTTGAGACAGGGTCTCCCTGTAGTCCTAGGCTGGCCTTGAACTCACAGAGATCTGCCTACCTCTGCCTCCCAAGTGCTAGGATCAAAGGTGTGTTCCAGCATGCCCGGCTAAAAATATATCTATTTTAAAGGTAATGTTGTATCTTAAATTTAGCTCAGTAACACAGTAAAAAGGGGGTGAAATATTTTGAATATATTATTTAACTAGAAAAATTAAAGAATCATTAAAGTAATTAATTCAAGGAGTAATTCAAAAGTACTAAATACGTTAAAAGACCAGTAAATTTGTAATATACTAGCAGCAGTGTATTAGAAAATGCAATTATATAAACATCCCTAGTAATAATAAAGCCTTATAATGAACTTAGCAAAGGCTATACAGTGGCTTTATGCTTCAAAGGCTTTTGAGGCAGGCTCACTATGTAGCTGCATCGGCCTTGGACTCACTCAGCCTCCTCAGTGCTCTGGTTACACTTGTGTGTCCCTAGGTAGAGGTACGTAAATCCATAACATGTCTTTATGGATTAAAAATTTTCAAGACAATTTAAGAAATAAGAACTATAGTACGTTACTGAATGAGAAGATTCAGTATTTACAAGAACCCAATGTTCCATGAATTAATTTATAAAATGGATGTAATTAAGAAATAAAGCAATAAAACCAAGAGTATTTTCCAAGAAACATGACAGAATGATTATGAAACAATTGAAGGTGCCAGATGGAGGGCATCAGGATTTGTTATAATGCTGTATTTGAATTGAATGTCAGTGGCACATGGACAGAGTATTGACTTCAATATACATAGAAAAAAGTTTCTTTGACATTGTGATTATAAGCCAATAGTTACAAAGTACTGGTGACCTCAAGAAGTACTTCGAACAATATGATAAACATAAAATTGCATTCTAGATGAATGAAAGGCATACATTTCAAAGGGAATCTTTTAAACTTACAAAGGAAAATGCATGTAACATTGGAAAATGGGAGGATTTTTTTTAATGTACAAAAAGTCCAAACTACAAATTTGATCTTTAAGAAAATTTCAAATGTGGCTGAAGAAGTAGTCCATTTGGTCAGGTGCTTGCCTAGCATGCAGAAAGCCCTGAGTTCAATCTGACCAGATATGTTGGCTTGTGCCTGTGGTTGTAGCACTCAGGAGGTAGAGGCAGGAGGTTCCAGAATTCAAGGTGATCCTTAGTTACATGGGTAGTTTGAGGTCTCTTTGGAATACTTACATAAGACCCTGTCTCCAAAAAATTCAAATGGAGTCATAAGAAAATGTACCTTAAGCAATGGTCAGAGTCAAGCTTCTGACTGAGAATGAATGTGGGCATGTATGGCTGATAGAAAATTCATGTCCATAGTACCATACGTATTCTATAAAACTGTAATGGAGAGGCACTAAATAGCTTAGTAGAAAATGGATAAAGCACTGTGCCTTAGATCAAGAAACAAAATTCTCTACAGTGTTGCCAATGAAAGCAGTAAGGTGATATTATACATTTTTCTATTAGTAATAGTAGGTAGAGTGTGGAAACTCTGGACATTGTATGTAGTACTGGGATGCAGCTATGTTGCATCCACTCTCAAGGTCAGTTTGACTTTTGGGGGGCAGGGATTGGGTAACTCAGGACATTACAAATAACTGGGAAAATCCTCTACTACTAAGCTATGCCTCTAATCTCCTCTCTAATGATGTTGAAAGATGCCATACCCTAGGCTTCTAGCAATTTCCATTCTGTTGAGGGGCTTTGCCTATGCTCCCAAAGAAGCAATCAGAAGAAATTTTCACTGTCACTATTTGTAAAAAAAATTAAAATAACCTAGACTTCAGCTAGCAAGCTCTGCTATCTTTAAATATGGAGTAGAGAGGCTGGGGAAACATCTATTAGCTATTACGAAGGATCCGTGTCCTTCTGTACCAACATAGATAAATCATAAGTAGCTTCACGTGAAAAACGGTTGCAAAGGGATGTGTTGTGAAAGATAACATCTCTCAGTTTCACAGAGTACTGATTACTGTTATATCCCTGTTTGATATAAGCTTTACAGTGTTCATGGCAAGAGACGTAATGGATGTCTTAGAGAAGATGGAAGTTCTGAGAAGTTGGTGTTTTGTTTTTTTTTCCTCCTCTTTGAGATAGGTTCTCCATGTAGACCTGGCTGGCCTGAAACTCAGAGAGATTTGTCTGCCTCTGCCTCCCAAGCTGAGCCCACCTGGCATGAAGTTGTATTTTTGACCTTGTATTTTTTCATTGTCTGCAACAAATTTGAGAGGATATTAACATTAAGTCTAGATGATGGGCATGCTTATGTTTACATGCTTCAAATATTTCGTAATGAAAATTCTATTTATTTTTTTTGTGTGTTTATGAATGTATTGCCTGCATATGTGTAAATGCACCCATGTCATGCAGTACCCTTGAAGGCCAGAAGAAGGGGTTGGATCCCCTGGAATTGGAGTTATAGGTGGTTGTTAGCTGCCATGTGGATGCTGGGAATTGAACCTGGGTCCTCTGTAAAAGCATTCAGGTTTTAAATTTTAAATTTTTTTAAATTATTTTTGTTTTATGTATATGAGTATATTACCTCCATATGTATAAGTGCACCCACATCATGCAGTGCTTATGGAGTCAGAAGAGGGAGCTGGTTCCCCTAGAACTTGAGTTATGGACAATTGTTAGCTGCCATGTGGGTGCAGGGAATCAAACCCAAGTCCTTTGCAAGAATAGCTACTGCTCCTATCTGCTGATCTAACTCTCCAGCCCCAATTTATGTAAGCATATAGCATTGCACTCTCAAGCTAATAGACACATTGGATTGGACTCTTGCAGTTGTTTCCTTCCTTCCTCAAGCCACTAAAAATGACTCCTATGAATTCCCTTCCTTTTTGTGGTAGACTGGAAGGCCTTCCTTTCTCTACCTGGAGACTCAGGAATGCCAGATTCCTCAACCATTTCCAAGATACACTTCTCTCTACAGAGTGGTTCCATTTCCTGTCTGTCATTGTCATTGTTACTCAAGGAGGATAAAAAGATAAAATATTGAAAGACAGATTAAAGGGGAAGAAGTAGTTTAGAATTATCAACAATTGATCAGCAGATAGAAGGATGGATTGTATGTAATGTCATGATGTTAAATGAGCTGAATCTGAGTGGGTTAATGGATTCCAGAAAGCTCTGAGCCCATACAACCCTAGGATTAGAGGCCTCAGTCTCTGGGAAGATTGGATTTGTGTAGAATTGGTTGTAGGTATGTACTTTGGGCCCCTCTCAGTGTGAACACGGAGCATCTGGAAACAGAGGAATTATGGGGAACAAAGCTTTGTTCCCAGAATGCTGGAATGGACCATTCTCTTGACAGATGTGTAACCTAGGAATGGGTTGTATAACCAAGTGTGTGAGGGTCTCCAGCATAGAAAAGATTCTTGGTCTAATTTAAGCATTGTAAGAATTCATGGGATTAATACTTACTGATTTGTAGGTTCACTGGGAAGGCCATAGGACTAGGTTTAAAGCAGATAGGAACACAGGAGCCTAGACAGACAAGACAGTACTCTGTCATGAATTAGCTATGGTGCTACCACTCAGTGCTGGATGTCTGGCTTTGTACTGCAACCACCAGTACCATTTCCATTGCTGCTGCCACTAACTTCCATGTATATGGATTCACATTCTCTTCTTCTTGCTTTCTTTAGTCACTGTCTCAATTCAGAGTACCAGAAGTGTTTCTCTCATCGGATGTGGGGCAGGTCATGTTTGTCTGAAGGAATGGTTAGGTTAAGTGATGATGCTGCATTTTTAGCCTCAAGTGTTGAACACAAATTCTCTTTAGGCAAGGACATTCTCTGGATATACAGAAACCAGGCAGATGCAGAAGTCATCATTACAACCCTTATATCATTTTCCCAAAACAAAGCAGCTAGATTCCCCACAGAACTTGATGGCTTGCTAGTCAATAAATGGTGACCCTACACAGAAGTTCATTCTTCTATTTTAAAACATGAAAAAATAGCCAATCATAGTGGGCCTGTGAACAAAGCTCTCCACGTGAAAGACAGTGATCAAAAGAAAACTAAACTTGGGGAAGATACAGATACTGATGATAATTTTAAAAAACTTGAAAACTAATTTATTTGAAGGATGAGAGAATAGATTAAAAACAAGAATAAATTTTTTAAATTGGAACACAGAAATTCTTCAGAGTGAGCACAGGAATCATTAACATTAGTCAAAATAAGATGGAAAATGAAGCTATATTTACAGGTCTATCCCTAAAAGGAAAAGCAAGGAGAATGAGGGAGAAAAGGTAGGAACTGTCCCGGACACCCAGTATCCAACAAAGAACCTTCATAGAGTGCAGGAACAAAGGACGAGAGTGAGAGAGAAAAGGCAGGAACTGTCCAAGACACCCAATATCCAACAAAGAACCTTCACAGAATGCAGGAACGAAGGATGAGAGTGAGAGAGAAAAGGTAGGAACTGTCCAAGACACCCAGTATCCAACAAAGAACTTCCACAGAGTGCAGAAACAAAGGATGAGAGTGAGAGAGAAAAGGCAGGAACTGTCCAAGATACCCAGTATCTAACAAAGAACTTCCACAGAGTGCAGGAACAAAGGATGAGAGTGAGAGAGAAAAGGTAGGAACTGACCAAGACACCCAGTATCCAACAAAGAACTTCCACAGAGTGCAGGAACAAAGGATGAGAGTGAGAGAGAAAAGGCAGGAACTGTCCCGGGACACCCAGTATCCAACAAAGAACCTTCACAGAGTGCAGGGACAAAGAATGAGAAGGAATAAAAAGTTCATGTAGGTGGGATATTTTTTTTTGCTGAAAGGCCTAATAGCTATTCAAGATAAGGACCATTAACAACTCACACAAAGGCGCTACCCCAGTCTTAAAAGAGGCACTTTTAAAATCCTAGTAAAGGAATGTTAGGGAAGTTTTTTGTGTGTGTGTATGTTTTTTTTTTTTTTTTGCTTCTTTTAGTTTGAGAAGAAACTAAACAGATGAAAAGAAATGTAGTCATTAAGTCTAGAGAAAACAAAAGTAAGCATAATCATAAAATATAAATCCTGGTATATATAACTGTGTAATAATAGATGTGTGAACCTGTAACAGGGCAGGCATCAGATTATTATCGGACTTCTCCATTCTACCAGGTGAAGGTAGAAAAGAATGAAACGATACCTGGGCCGTGCTATTGGCAAATGTTTCCCTTCCAGTCACTGTGGACCCAGCTAGCCATCACATGCTTTCAGACGAGCTCGGTATGCACAGACTTGAGCCATTACAGACCTTGCTCTTTCTTAGGTAGTTATGGAATAAAGGCAGAAGTGATACATCTTAAGAGGGGATTAAATTAGGAAAAAAGAACGGAGTTCTGGGAGTCATGGGGTAGCCCATCCAGGAGAGGAGGAAATAGTAACTGTCAGGATGGTGATTGCTGAGGTGTCCCTGGAAATAAGTGCCTGTGCAGTAGATTGGCGGTCAGCACGTTGGACTGTGCTATGAAGGACCTCCAGGATTGAGAAGTCCCGAAGAAAGAGAAGTGGGGGTGAAATGGGGAACCGGACACCTTTTTTTTTTTTTAAGATTAAATTCTCTTTTTTTTAAGTAAATTTTTATTAGTGCATTTCATATAACATTTCTCAATCAAATCTAGATTCTTTCCCCCATCCATGCCCACCCCTTACGTCCCTCCTCCCCCTGCCAGAGCTCATGGACTCTGTCATACATGTTAAGTCCTGTCTTGCATCTTTTTTCTCAGTCTTTTATAACCTTTTTGATGCACAAATTTACTTCTTTGGTCAGTTTTTTGATTTTCTCTCTTTTTGTTCCCTTTAATTTTATATTATTCCAAAATATGCATATATATACACTCCACACATAAATCAAAATTACAAATTCTGGAAATAAACTAAAGGTTAATTCCTAAACACATTTTAACAGTAAAGTTGCATGCAGGTAAAAAAAATATGAATAGAATATGAATACATATCTTCCATCCATATTTGATAATTACAATGTGTGAATAGAAGTGGTAAGACAATTCTAGAGCCCATTAAGAGATTCACATTGGAATAGCACAGTTGCTTTCAGATACAATGAAATATAATAATAAAGTTGCTCAGTTTGCCTGCCAACTGGGGATTTGGTATTAGCATCCACAAATGAGGGAAACCATTCGTCCCCCCCGAACTGTGTTACTTCACTTAGCATAATTGCTTCAAGTTCCATCCATTTACCAACAAAGCTCATGATGTCATCTTTCTTTACCACTGCATAGAACTCCATTGTGTAGATGTACCAAATGTTTGTTATCCAGTCATCAGTTGAGGGGCATTTGGGTTGGTTCCAGCTCTTTGCTATTGTGAAGAGAGCTGCAGTAAACATAACTGTCCATGTATCTTTATAGTAGGATGCGTCTTGTGGGTATATACCCAGGAGTGGTATTACTGGGTCAGGTGGTAGGCTCATTTTGAGTCTTTTAAGGGTTTTCCACACTGCTTTCCACAGTGGTTGTACGAGTTTACATTCCTACCATCAGTGGATGAGTGTTCCCCTTTTCCCACAACCTCTCCGGCATTTGGTGTCTTTTGTTTTCTTGATCTTGGCTAGTCTTATTGGAGTGAGATGATACCTTAGTGTGGTTTTTTAATTTGCATTTCCTTAATTATTAATGATGTTGAACACTTTTTAAGATGTTTCTCAGCCATCTTTACTTCCTTACTGGTGAAGTCTCTGTTCATCTCTTTACTCCATCTTTTGAGTAGGTCATTTGTTTTCTTCTTTGTTTTTTAAGTAGTTTATATATTCTGGATGTTAATGCTCTGTCAAATGTATCAGTGGTGAAAGTTTCCTCCCACTCTGTGGGTTTTCTCTTCACTTCCTTGATTGTTTCTTTAGCTGTACAAAAGCTTTTTGAGACCTTCCCAATCACAATAGCCTCAAAAGAAATAAAATGTCTAGGAATAAACCTAACCAAAGACCTTTACAACAAAAATTTTAAAGCTCTGAAGAAGGAGTTTGAAAATGACATCAAAAGATGGAAAGACCTCCCATGCTCATGGATTGGAAAAATTAATATAGTAAAAATGTCCATTCTACCCAAATTAATATACAGATTCAGTGCAATCCCAAATAAAATCCCCACGAGTTTTTTCACAGACTTTAGAAAAAAATCCTTAAGTTCATATGGAAAAACAAAAGACCACGAATAGCTAAGGCAACCCTGAGTGAAAAGTGCAGTACTAGGGGGGATTACATTACCAGACTTGAAGCTATATTACAGGGCTCTAGTCATAAAGACAGCCTGGTACTGGCAAAAAAAACAGAACCATTGACCAATGGAACAAAATCGAAGATCCAAACTTGAGCTCATATAACTTCAGCCACCTCATATTTGACAAAGGAGCCAAAAAAGGAGGGATAGCATCTTCAGCAAATGGTGTTGCCAAAACTGGATCACCATTTGTAGAAGAACAAAATTAAACCCCTACCTCTTGCCCTGTACAAAAATAAACTCCAAGTGGATCAAAGATCTCAACCTGAAAACTGAAACCCTGAAGGTGTTAGAAGAAAAAGTCAGCAGCAACCTACAGGACATAGGCATAGGAAAAGACTTTATAAATCAAACAGCAGCTGCACAGGAAATAAAGACAACAGCTGAGAAGTGGGACCTCATCAAACTTAAAGATTAAATTCTAACTTTTTTAAAATTTTATTTTATTTATTTTTTATGTGTATGAGTGTACTGTCTGCATGTAGGTTGGTGCACCTGTGCCGTGCAATGCCACGGAGGTCAGAAGAGGGTGTGGGATTCCCCTGGAACTGGAGTCAAAGACGGTTCTCAGCCGCCATGTGGGTGCTGGGGATTGAGCCTGGGTCCTCTGCAAGAGCAGTCGGTGCTCTTAACCGCGAGGCCATCTCTCCAGCCCTAAATTCTTAACTTTTAAAAACTATGTGTATATATGTGTGTCTCTGTGTAGGTGCATACACATGTGTGGAGGTGCCCACAGAGTCCAGAAAAGGATGGAATTCCCTTGGAGCTGCAGTGATAGGTGGTTGTGAGCAGCCAAATATGGGTGTTGGGAAGCAAATTTGGGTCTTCTGCAAGAGAAGTAAGTGCTCTTAGCCACTGAATCATCTCTCCTGCTCCCCCAGAAATCTGCTTTTAATCATTTGGAAAATAATAAATTTTTTTTATTTAATCAGTCTAGTAAGGAGCTAAGCAAGCTAGACATGGTGGCCCATGCCTTTAATCCTAGCAGGTGGGAGGCAGAGACAAGCAGATGTCTGTGAGTTCAAGGCCATCTGGTTTACATAGTTCCAGACCAACCAGGGCTACAGAGTCAGACCCTGTCTCAAAAAAAAAAAAATCAAGTCCAGGGGAAAAAAATCTATCAAACTTAGTCATACACATTCTGGTGAATATATACCTATATAATAGCTATGATATGGACAGTTAAACATACAGGCATGTATACATGCACATGTACATAGAAGATATTTAATACAAACACATTAATTTCTTGTTTTCCACAAAAGGACTTCAACAGATATCTAAGATTGACAACTAAAACATTGTCCAACAAGCCTGTTGTATAGAAACATGGAAACAGTGTGAAACAGCTGAGTTGAAAGTGTTCACTCTGAGGGGTGGAGGGCTTCATTTTCCTCTTCTCCTTAGGTGCCCGTGGTTCTGTGACAAACCAAGTACTGCAGTGAGAGCACCTTGGTACAGTAGGCTTACTGTTTTACAAGATATACAGTCATGGGGCTGGAGAGATGGCATAGCAGTTGAGAGCACCAACTGTTCTTGCAGAGGACCCGGGTTCGATCCCCAGCACCCAAATGGCTGCTGAGAACCGTTTGTAACTCCAATTCCAGGAGAACTCCAGTTTCAGGGGAATCTGACACCCTCTTCTGACCTCCGCAGCATTGCACAACATGGGTGCACAAACCTACATGCCGACAGTACACTCATACACATACAAAAATAAATAAAATTTAAAAAATCAAGATATACAGTCGTTGCTCAGGACCTGTTGTACCACATGTTTTCCATTCAGATGTGGTTGTCATTTATAATTCAGCCTTTGCAGAAGGCTCAGCACTTGCACTGAGGTACTTATGGTTCAGTGGGCAATATGAGAGAAAACCTCGAATGCCAAGATGTGTCCTCCTTGACTGATGGAGGACTAAGAGGGTGCCACAGTCTCAAGGGAAGGGCCAACAGACAGAAGTCCCAGGACCTGCCCAAGCAGGAAGGATGTCCAAGAGCTGGTGGAGAAAGCTTCCTCTGCTGGTGGACACGCACAGGCTTCCAGATATCCCCAAGAGGTTGCAGAACTCACCCCTGGGAAGGGTTCTGGGGTCTCTGCTGTGTTCTGTTGAATGGGTTCTCACTCCCACTGTGCCAGCAGCATAATAATGCCCATTGTCATTGTGCCATCATAAGAGGACATTGGCTTTCCCAGAACTTTTTTAAGGGATTCTACAATATAATAACAGTTGTTTTCAGATAACATTGATGTTACTCAGTTTGCTGTACAATTAGGTAATTGGTGCATTTTCTTTTGAAGTGAGCCAAATTATTAAGCATAAGCAATGAATGTAAGTAACATTCATGTGAAACCAATTTACAAGTATCTATGTCCAAATTTTGAACAACCCAAGGTTCCCATAGTCCTGTTTGAGATGCTTGTATGCACAGGCATGTTGATCAATTAGGAGTCCAGTTATATTGCTGTAGTCTCATGATTCACCCCAATCTCTCCACAGCCCTTACATTCTACCACGCCTCCCCTTCCTCAATTTATTCCCTAGGCTTTGGAAAAGGGCCACAAGTGGGTGAGAAGGAAAACAGTCTTATTTTTTCTGGAGATGTCATTTTGGACTCTAGTCTGTTCAGGTTGTTTCCCTTCATGGGTTGACAGCTTATCCATTTTAGTCATACTAGCAAAGCATGAGCAATTGGATGTACAGGCATTTAAGCAGTACTAATTATTATGTCAAGCTAAGCTGTAGCTTAGACACAGAAGCTTGGATGGTATGCTAATCCACAAACTGTGGTTTCTCTATAAAGGGTGACAAGTTCTTATTGTGGCTTATAACATCTCCTAACCACTAGAGGACATAAGCTTGTGGCATCCGCTGTGAGTTATTTCTCCAAGGAGAGAGCTAATAGCCAATTATATTTGGGATATATATAGACACATGGCTGCCACTGTTGTACAGTATCTCCAGTTGAGGTGTAGCTGATACTAATGGAGGAGTCTTTCTTGTCTCAAGGAGACCAATATTTTGCTTTATTGCTTTAGTGGCCTTTGGTAACACTCTCTGGCATTTCAGAGGCCAGTTGTACATTAGCAAGTGGCGTCTCATAACATTTTTTCATGCTCACACCAGGTCTTCAACAACAGGGACTTACCACCTTTCTCCTTGCATATATCCCACTTATAGGCAAAAAGCCTTTATAATTGAGGGGGGGGCGGGTTTGAATCCCCCTAGCCAACATCTCCTAGGCCAAATAATTCATTGCCTGATTATCAGAGGTCTGTTTTCCAGTGTACTTAAATAGTATTCTATGCTTAATTGCACAGCTTATGAAGACCTATTACTATTGAATTTGGCGCTCTTAGTAGAGATATTTATCCTCTTCACAGTTTCCTATGCCCCTATCGTTCATATAAAAAAGCGGGTAGTATAGCCCTCCTTTTTTAAGTTGAGACGAAATTTACGCACATATAACAGATGTGGCTGCCTAATTTATGCAGGTTTAAGGACATGAGCTCCGATAGGTACCAAGAGTCTTGTTATTTCTGTTTGGCGTAGTGTTCATTCATAAGGGTTGGAGAAGTAGGAAGGTTTGTCTCTCAGCATCTGGAAAGGTAAACTTCGTTTAAGGGGTGCCCACACACTCTGGATATAGATACAGTGTAACGCACCACATAATAGGCGTCAGAGAGATTGCAGGACGCTGGGCAGAGGTGGTGGCTGACGCTTTGATCCTAGCACGTGAATGGAGGAGGCAGGAGGCAGGTGGGTGCTTAAAATGTGAGTTCAAGGCCAGGACCTGGTCATACAGTGATTGGAAGATTTCCAACGAAGCAGCTTGGAGCTACAAGGGATGACCCATGATACTCAAAAAGGACCAAAAAAAAAGAAAAAAAAAAAAAAAAAAAGAAAGAATTCAGAGAGTCTTGGAATAGACTCGCACGAATGACTGTGACTGCAGGCAGTCTGAATATACCTTCTTATCTGGTTAAATGTTTCAGATGGGTCAGCCTCTCTGCTGGCATTTCCTAGTCCATCCTGCACAGCCAAAAGTTGTACATTTTCAGGCATTTAGATTGGTGTTTTTTACCTGTGGGAACATACAAATCTCCTCCCATTATTAGTTTCAAGATCTCAAAATTGAAAATTTATCAATAGGATTGGAACACTGAGTTTTCCATTTGTATCCCAAAAGGGATACTACCCCACCTCCCGCCTCCCTCTTTTTGTTTTTTAAATTTTTATGTTTTGACCTATAGATGCCTAAGTTGTATTACACATACCCATAAACAGGAGCCGAGGCATACGTTTTCATTAAATTTTCCCAAACTGTTTCTCATTGACTGTATGCTACTTATTTGGGAAGTAAATTTAAACTTAATTCCTTTAAATTGTACTGTCTGGAGCGGCGCTGGGCTGCTCCAGGTGATCCTAGCAAGTCCGGAACCTGAGCCCCCAACACACGACCTCACTATGGCCCCTGAGCCAGACCCAGACCCCTCCCAGAACTTTTTCTAATAGTATGAAATGATGCAGTGTTGCTTTCTGTACCTCTGCTGGTCTTACAGCAGTAAGAATAGGTTGACTGTTTCTTGTGCTTGTGTTTTATTAAATATGTTTTTCTTACTCTAGCATATTCTTTTTAAAACTTGTTTTAATTCCAGTTTTTATGGAAAACTTCAAAAAAGCTGTCCTTTGGGGTTCGAGAGATGGCTCAGTGGTATACTGTAGCAATACAAGTTGGAGAGAACAGCAAAAGAACTGGAAAAAAAAACTGGAAAGACTCAGAAAAAGATGCAGGACATGTATGGCAGAGTGCAGGGACTTGGGTGGGGGGTATGGAAAGGGAAGCACCTCTGGATTCGATTGAGAAATTATGTATGACCTATGGGAAAAGTTTAATAACAATAAAATAAAACAAAAAAGAAAAGAAAATTAAAAAAAAAAGAAACACTGCTCTTCCAGAGGAGTCAGATTTGGTTCCCAGCACCAACATGGTCATTAAGGATTGTCTGTAACTCCAGTTCTAGCAGACCCAACCCCTTCTTCTGATCTCTGCAGGCACGAGGTGTGCATTATGTGCACCTACATGCATGCAGAGAAAACACTCATACACATGAATTAAGAGGGAAATAAAATGACAGTCCCTCACATTTTTCTTTGCAGCAGACCTAGCATTACAAGGGAATATCACACAGTGAGGTCATGATTCCTTTAGAGAATTAATTTTGGTTTCTAGTGTAATAGAAGTCCTTATGGTTCCTCCCAAAGAACAGTCAAAGGTCATTTAAGGATAGGAAATAGAGGAAAGGTGTCTTAGTCACCTTTCTGTTGCTGTGATAAAACCACCATGACCAAGGGAACTTATAAAAGGAAGAGTTTATTTGAGCTTACGATTGACGGTTCCAGGGAATTAGAGTCCATTGTGGCAGGAGGCATGATGGCTGGGGCTGGAGCAGCAAGCCGAGGGTCACATCCTCTGATGAGCACAGGAAGTGGAGAGAGAGCCTCTGGAGAGTACCAAAGCTTGTTGAACTCACTAAGCCCACCCCAATGACGTACTTCCTCCAGCACGGCCACACCTTCTAAGACCTCCAAGAACAGTGCCACCAACTGGAGACAAAATGTCTGAATACTTAAAGCCTATGGGGGACACTCTCATTCAAACTACCACAAAAGGGGATGACAGGTTCCTGAAAAAATATGTCCAAGTGCTGTTGTGAAGTAGGCCTAGAGTTAAATAGGAGAGAAAAGCGGGGGGGGGGGAGCTGAAATAAGGGGAGAAGGAAGGAAGGCGATATTGCCGTTGTGTCCAGCAGAAGTCAGTCACTATCTAGATTTTTCTAAAGTCTCTGAATCCTGGTGCTTCAAGGAATTCTAAAGGGTCCCTTTTCTTTGGAGCACAAGGTTCAGGGGTAGCTGGGACAATGCAGAGTCTGGAGAGAGAGAGCGTCTGGGCTGTGGACATTTATCTTGCATTTGGGCCACTTGGACTTATTCTTAAGGCTGACGGAAGTTACCATGAGGTTTTTAAGTTTAAACTTATTTAAGAATGTTAGGCTTGCAGCCACTTTAGAAGCAGGATCTATGAATAGGCAGTCAGATCTTTAGACTTTTTGTTGATGAGGGGCGTGATGCTGAAGAATGAACCAACAGCATTGTGCCTGCTCTGTGGACATTCGTCTCTGACTATATCCCCCACCCCCAGTACATTTAAAATCAAGCCTAACATTCTAGATGGGCAATTATTTTTACTTTGCCATAAAAATAAAGAGTGGCCTACAATCCTTCTTTATTTTTAACACCTGATTGGTTTGTGGCTTCACTTTTTTTTTTTTTTCTAATTGTAAAAGAAAGTTGAAATGGGAAAATCTCATTCAGAAGTCAATACTTTGGTTTTTGTTTTGCTTTGTTTTGTCTTTTTTGAGACAGTCTCCCCATAGCCTGGAACTCGCTATGCGGACCAGGTTGGCCTTGAACTCAGAGAGATCCACCTGCTTCTTTCTGTCTTCTGAGTGCTGAGACTAAAGGTGTGTGCCACCACGCCTGGCTAAAAACTGGCTATTCAATCTCTAGAGAGACTTGTTTGTTTTTGTTTTTAAAAATCTGGGTTCCCGTAGCCCCAGCTAGCCTGGAACTCACTGAGACCACCAGGCTGACATCAGTCTCATAGATGTTTTGCCTCTGCCTCCTGAGTGATGGGATTAAAGGAGTGTGTCACTGTACCCTGTGTCAGAAATCAATAATTTTAAAGATTTTTCCAGTATATTTAATTGGATTTTTGTACTTTTCATATAATACATCTTAATCATATTTAGACCTCCTCCTCCATCTGCATCTCTCATAGTCCCCTCCTACATACCGGATTTTATTTCTGACATCATGCAGAAAACTCAAACCAGACAAAAACCCTGCATAGAACTGGAGACATGGACAAGAAGCCCCACCCTTAGCCAAGGAACTGTTGGCAGCTGACCACTGCTAGATGAAGGAGAGCGGATCTTGATGCTAGGTAGGCGGACCAGACTGCAGTGGATGAACTCACAAGGGACATGTGGGGACACAAGCTTGACTCGATAGCCCTTAGCATATATGACAGAATGCAAGAGTTTTTAATTTTAAGGGAACAGATAAATATAACCTTCAAATAAAATTATCTCTGTATACTTAGTTTAAAAAGAAGCCTAGAGGGATGTGGTGTGCATTAAGGACATTTCATTAGCTCCTGCCTTAGTTTTTGTTGACAGGTTTTCAGAATCATCTGTGTAGGCCTCTTTACTATTTTTTTTTTAATTTTATTTATTTTTGTATGTGTGTGAATGTACTGTCTGCATGCAGGTTTGTGCACCCGTGTCCTGCAGTGCCACGGAGTCAGAAGAGAGCATCGAATTCCCCTGGAACTGGAGTTAAAGACGGTTTTCAGCCGCCATGTGGGTGCCGGGATCGAACCCAGGTCCTCTGCAAGAGCAGTTGGCGCTCTTAACTGCTAGGCCATCTTTCCAGCCGCATCTCTTTGCTATTTTTAGAGCCAGGATCTATATAAGGATTTCAGAAGTGTAAGATCTGAAGCATTCGCTCAGGTACTTCTATCCTCTGGGTGAGGGTCCCTTGCCTCTCCTAACCAGTGATCTCCTCTGTGGCCTATCTGCCATCTCTTTGCCTTTTCTTGTTCTGTAAGTACCCAACTCTTCAGAAATGAGCTGGTCTGTATTCGAGATCCTCATTCTGTTCTTACTACTCAGTTTGTCTTCCCTTGCATCTAGTTCACTCACAGTGTCTAGAAGACTACGCAGACTATCCTGAGTGGCTGAAGTTAGAACTGGGGTGTCTTAAAAGATACATAATGGGCTGGAGCTGTCGCTCAGTTGGTAAAGGTCTTGGTGGCATGTACAAAGCTCTGGGTTTGATCACCAGCATTGCAAATAAACAGATGTGGTGTACGGTGTACCACCAACCTGTAATCCCAAGTCTGGAGGCGGAGGCAGGACAACCAGAAGTTCATGGTATCAGGGACACATAAGACCCTGTTAGAACATTTTAACAAGAAATGCAAGCTGGGCATGGTGGCTTTAATCCTAGCACTTTTGAGTTCAGGACCAGCCTGGTCTACAGAGTGAGTTCCAGGACAGCTGGAGCTACAGGGAGACCCTNTGTGGACATTTATCTTGCATTTGGGGCCACTTGGTACTTTTCTTAAGGGCTTGACGGAAGTTACCATGACCCCCCCCCCCCCCCCCCTCCCCCGGGTTGTTTAAGTTTAAAACTTATTTAAGAAGTTAGGCGCGCCTCTGCACGCCCCAACTTAAGAAGCAGGATCTATGAATAGGCAGTCAGATATTTAGCACTTTTTGTTGATGAGGGGCGTGATGCTGAAGAATGAACCAACAGCATTGTGCCTGCTCTGTGGACATTCGTCTCTGACTATATCCCCCACCCAGTACATTTAAAATCAAGCCTAACATTCTAGATGGGCTATTATTTTTCACTTTGCCTTAATAAAAATACAAGATTGTGTGCCTACAATCTCTCTTTATTTTTAAACACTGACTTGGTTGTGGCTTCAATTTTTTTGTTTTTCGTTCTAATTGAAAAGAAAGTATTGAATGGGCAAAATCTCATTCAGAAGTCAATCTTTGTGTTTTTGTTTTTGCTTTTGTTTATGTCTTTTTTTGAGACAGTCTCCCCATAGTCCTGGCAAACTTCGCTATCGCGGACCAGCGTTGGTCCTTGACTCAGAGCGATCCACCTGCTTCTTTCTGTCTTCTGAGTGCTGAAACTAAAGAGTGTCAGCTACCACCCTGTGCTAAAAACTGGCTATTCAATCTCTAGAGAGACTTGTTTGTTTTTGTTTTAACAAAATCTGGGTTCCCGTCAGCCCCCGCTAGCCTGGATCTCTCACTGAATAGGCCATGGGTCACAGTCGTCACTAGATGGATTTTGCCTATGCCTCCTGAGTGATGGATTAACGGAGTGTGTCACGTTACCCTGTGTCAGAAATCAATAATTTTTAAAGATTTTCCAGTATTTATTAATGCTTTTTCTGTACTTTTCATATATATATCTTAATCATATTTATGACCTCCTCCCCCATCTGCATCTCTCATAGTCCCCTCCTACATACCGGATTTTATTTCTGACATCATGCAGAAAACTCAAAACCCATGGACATCAAAACCCCGCCTACGGAAACTGGAGCATGGACAGCCACGAAGCCCCACTCCTATTAGCCAAGGAAACTGTTGGCAGCTGACCACTGCTAGATGAAGGAGAGCGGATCTTGATGCTAGGTAGGCGGACCAGACTGCAGTGGATGAGACTCACAACCAAGGGACATAGGGGGGACACACTTAGCTTGACTCGATTCGCCCTTAGCCATCTATATGCACCAGATGCAAGCGTTTTAATTTAATGGAACGTTAAATATAACCTTCAAATAAAATTATCTCTGTTACTTCGTTTAAAAAGAAGCCTAGAGGGATGTGGTGTGCATTAAGGACATTTCATTAGCTCCTGCCTTAGTTTTTGTTGACAGGTTTTCAGAATCATCTGTGTAGGCCTCTTTACTATTTTTTTTTTAATTTTATTTATTTTTGTATGTGTGTGATGTACTGTCTGCATGCAGGTTTGTGCACCCGTGTCCTGATGTGCCACGGAGTCGAAGAGAGCTCGATTCCCTGGAACCCTGAATGGAGTTAAAGACGGTTTTCAGCCGCCCTGTGGGTGCCGGGGATCGAACCCAGTCCTCGGAGAGCAGTCGGCCTCTTAACTTGCTAGGCCATTTTCCAGCCGCATCTCTTTGCTATTTTTAGAGCCAGGATCTATATAAGGATTTCAGAAGTGTAAGATCTGAAGCATTCGCTCAGGTACTTCTATCCTCTGGGTGAGGGTCCCTTGCCTCTCCTAACCAGTGATCTCCTCTGTGGCCTATCTGCCATCTCTTTGCCTTTTCTTGTTCTGTAAGTACCCAACTCTTCAGAAATGAGCTGGTCTGTATTCGAGATCCTCATTCTGTTCTTACTACTCAGTTTGTCTTCCCTTGCATCTAGTTCACTCACAGTGTCTAGAAGACTATGCAGACTATCCTGAGTGGCCGAAGTTAGAACTGGGGTGTCTTAAAAGATACATAATGGGCTGGAGCTGTCGCTCAGTTGGTAAAGGTCTTGGTGGCATGCACAAAGCTCTGGGTTTGATCACCAGCATTGCAAATAAACAGATGTGGTGTACGGTGTACCACCAACCTGTAATCCCAAGTCTGGAGCGGAGGCAGGACAACCAGAAGTTCATGGTATCAGGGACACATAAGACCCTTTAGAACATTTTAACAGAAATGCAAGCTGGGCAGGTGGCTTTTAATCCTAGCACTTTTGAGTTCAGGACCAGCCTGGTCTACAGAGTGAGTTCCCGGACAGCTGGAGCTACAGGAGACCTGTCAAAAAAAAAAAAAAAAAAAAAAAAAAAAAAAAAAAAAAAGTGCATACTTGGTTGATCAAATAAAATAAAAAATATAACAATAAAACCTTGAAAATGAGGCCAGCAAAGATGTGCCTTTTGTATGGGAGAAAAATTAAATTGTTTATCCATCATAGGTTTGGTGGTAGTTTGTTTTGAACTTTGGTTTCTGTTTTCTGTCTGTACCTCATTGCCCACACCACTTTTCTATTCCATCTGTGTGTCCTCTACTGACATTTTGGGACTTTTCATAGCTGAGTCTATTGTGCATTAGTTTTATTTCAGATATTTCACTATGACAGTGTCAGCCAGGGTTTTTTTTTTTTTTTTTCCTGTTGTCTCTTTCAGGCAGGATCTCCCTGCAGCCCCAGCTGTCCTGGAACTCACTTTGTAGATCAGGCTGGGCTTGAACTTACAGAGATCTGCCTGCCTCTGCCTCCCAAGTGCTAGGTTTAAAGGTGTGCGCCACCACGCCTGGTGTGTTAGCCATGCTACTCAGTACTCTTTTAAAGGATTTCTTCTTCTCATCCCTGATGATGAGAGGCCAGGAGGGGAAAAGATCAAGCTGCCATTGTTTTTATTAACTACTGTTAGGGAGTCTTTTAAAGAAGGAGAGAGATATGGAAGTAAAATCCATACAAGATTATGGAGATGAGGGCTTTTTTAGCAAGTCTCCCCAACGCAGCCTTGTGTGAAGTAGCCATAATTGCATTTTTTTATAATATAAATTTTTTTTGGTCTTTTTTGAGATAGGGTTTCCTTTTAGTCCCAGCTGCCCTGGAACTTGCTATGCAGGCCAGGCAGGCCTTGAACTCACAGAGATCCAGAGATCCACCTGCCTCTGCTTCCCAAGTGCTGGGATTAAAGGCATGCACCACCACACCCAGAAGTATACTTTGTTTTTTGTTTTGTTTTGTTTTTGTCTTTTCGAGACAGGATCTCCCTGTAGCCCCAGCTGTCTTGGAACTCACTCTGTAGACCAGGCTGGCCTTGAACTCACAAAGATCCGCCTGCCACTGCCTCCCAAGTACTAGGATTAAAGGCGTGCACCACCACGCCCGGCTAAATTCTTTTAATTCATTAGCACCCCCACCTCATTTCATCTGAGATGCTGTGACATTTAGGTGCTTTGAGAAAATGATCTCTGCCCTCAAGGACCAAACATTTAATCAAGGAGAGAATGTCCAAACATGTAGAGTTAGTCATGGAGTTCAGTAGGCCTGAGGATCAGACCATAGAGCCAGCAGTGACCCTGTGTCTTCTGAACTTCAGGGGCTTCCTGGAAAACTTGCACATGGCTCCATCAGGAGAGACTGAGGTAGTTTGAGGTGCTGGGTACATGAGAGTATATGGTAGCACATTACCAGAAAAAATGTGTTCTGGAAAGGCAGCATGATATGCCAGGCCCAGTAAGAATTGGGAAATTAGAACATCTGGCTTCACATGTGGGGTCCACTCTGACTGCTGGACTTCTAATGGCTAGCCCTGTGATTCCTCATGTAGAAAATACTGGTTTCTGTCAGGGTCATCACAGTGATAGAACATTGTCTTCTCAGTTCAGGTCCATTCATCCAGTAGTACTTAGTAAAATGGTAGCACAACTCGTTTCATTCTTCTCAGATAAGAAGGAAGCAGTGTGCAGGGAGCATTTCCTCAGCTTTGCATTCCAGGTCCTTGTTAAGAGTGTATTCTGGGGCTGGAGAGATGGCCTAGCGGTTAAGAGCACCGACTGCTCTTGCAGAGGACCCGGGTTCAATCCCCAGCACCCACATGGCGGCTGAGAACCGTCTGTAACTCCAATTCCAGGAGAACTCCAGTTCCAGGGGAATCTGAGACCCTCTTCTGACCTCCGCGGCATTGCACGACACGGGTGCACAGACCTACATGCAGACAGTGCACTCATACACATACAAAAATAAATTTTAAAAATTAAAAAAAAAAAAAAAAAGAGTGTATTCTGCAGGTTCTGGAGGATCCTCTGAAGATTCCCAAACTAATGACCACTGGCACATTTTTAAAGTTAATTATCGCTGCCAGGCATGGTGGCGCCCGCTTTGAATTCCAGCACTCGGGAGATAGAGGCAGGCAGATGGATCTCTGAGTTCAAGGCCAGCCTGGTGTACATAGTGAGTTCTAGGCCAGCTGGGGCTATAGGGAAACTCTGTCTCCAAAAGGACTTAGAAAAAAAAAAGTTAATTGCTGCTATTTTTTTTTTTCTCCCACTGGCTGGGATCCAGTTTTAGTAGCACAGGGGTTTGTGCCTGGATGGACTTCAGAAGTGACTTGGCTATAGTGGAGGCCTTTTTTCTTTTAGAAGACATTTGCAAAGTCTTTTTCTGTGACAGTTCTTTAACTGCCAGCCCAGTTGTATTGAGCATTAGCCTACTGCATAAAGAGCACTTTGTGTCACCTACAGTCTGTTTGCCTTCTGATGTTGGGCATAGCCATTCCATTCCCTCTCTGAACTGTTTCTCTGTTCATTAAGTCCAAGACCCTGACCTCACAGGATGCTTGTTAGGAGCCAGGACTGTGTGTGTGTGTGTGTCCATGAATGAGGCAGATGACACAGTCCCAACACATTGAGCCCCCAGTAGAGCTTATTCACAGGAAGCCAAGAGCCGTGGCACACACACAGAGTAGATGTCTATATTCTAGGTTTAAGAAAGTGCTAAGGCAATGTGATGTCACCTAGCAATGTAGGTTTTTCTTTTTTTTAACTTCTTCATCCTTGGGTGATGTTTTAAAATCCACTGAGTACACTAGGTGTATTAATCATGATTGTTGGTGATTTGGATGTTCGGGTTGTGTGTAGAAGGAGCTTTTTATATTGATGTGCCTTTTGCTCTTTAAGCTAAAGTTAATGTACTTTCTCAACTGTACTTTCTTAACTTCTCTTTGAAACACAAATATTCAAAGGAAAAAAATCATCATGCCCTTAACAAAGCCACTTTGTTCGTTCTGAGCCCTCTGGTTTCCTACATGCCTCTTTCCTCCTAGAGGGGGTGGAAATGTGCTTCCTGTGCACAGGGGTGGCTAGCTTGAGCTGCCGGCGCAGGCGGCCTGCAGCAGCCTCCCTGTGCTGCTCCCACTGGGACTGAGTTCACTGAGTGTAAACCAGTGGCTCTTTTCATGGCTTGTCTGAAGGAAGTTGGTTCCTCCAGGTCATACCATCTCTTCCACTCTGACCCCAGAGAGGAAAGTCCAAACTGCCCTGCTCTTCCTCTCTGACTTCCGCCCGCACTGTCAGTGCCTGGTAGCTCTTGGTACTGCTCCACAGAAAGCTGCTCTGAGTCCAGAGAGTGACACCGTTCAACTGAAAGTTCTACACAAGGAAGCTGGTGATGGGATGGAATGCAAGTAGGAAAGCAGGCTCAGCTCAGGACAGGGGGACCAGGGGTGGCCACCTGTGTTTGCATACCGGCCTCACCTGATTTTCCTAGGCCACTAAGGCCTTGGGAGGGAACCAAGTGGAGCTGCTGGACTTCATGTCAACATGAAATACACTGAAAGCAGTGAGGAAAGAGGAGCATTCATGTGACTTACCGGCACACTCGCAGCTTTTCACGTACTGTAGATGCTGTTGGACTTGACCAGCTGGACTCTGGTCGTTGAGCCTCTTCTATTGCATTTTAGTTGAAGGTTTAGAAGAAAGTATATCTCACCGGAAGTACTTCATCTGTTAAATTTTGACTTGTTTGATGATTTGAATGACAGGTTTAACATGGGGCAGGCCGATTTTTATAATTATTTGAAAATGTATTCATCATACACCACACACTCAGATCATATTTTGTCCTTTTAGCAACAAAATGATTTTTCTCTATATGTTTTGTTTTCTGATTATGATAACACATGTTCATTTTAGCTGATTAAAAATGTAGACAGTTTTTTTTTTAAGCCTCAAATTAAGACAAACATTGCAGATCATTGGAGAATCAGGTTTGCTTGTGCACTCATGTGCGTGGGTGTACATCTTGTTTGTGCATGTGTTGTGTATGCATTTAAAACATAAATCTAAGTATCTAAGGTATCTGCTGTTCTTGTCATCCTGCGTGCTTCTGAAACATGGACCTCCTTGTGCTTCATTATGTTCAATAGCTATATAGTAAAAGAATAGCTTTTTAAGAAAATAAGTCCAGGGCCAAATTAATTAAGAAAGCTCTTAGAAGCCAGGTGTCATAGTACACACCTTTAATCCCACCATTTGGGAGACAGAAGCAGGCAGGTGTCTGTAAGATTGAGGCCCAGTCTGGTCTACATAGTGAAGTTCCAAGGACATCCCTGTCTTTTTAAATTTTATTATATGTGTATGAGTGAATTGCCTGCATGTGCCTAAGTGCACCCGTGCTCCTGGAGGTCAGAACAAGGTGTAAGATCCCTGTAACTAGATGGTTGTTAGCTGCCATATGGTGACTGGGTCAAACCCAGGTCTCTGCAAGAGTAGTCAGTGCTCTTAACCTCTGAGCCTCTCCAACACCAAGACCCTTTCTTAAAAAGACCAAAACAACAAAAACAACCAAAACCAAACAACCAAAACAAAAATCTCTTGGAGCCAGATGTGGGAACACAATACCTATAATCCTAGCACTTGGGAGGCAGTGGCAGAGAGGTAGGAGGAACAAGAGTTCAAGTTCAGCCTCCTTCACATAGTGATTTTGAAGCCATTCTGGGCTACATGAGACTGTCTCAAAAAACAAAGAAAAGAAAATCTCTTAAAGTAGAGTTGTGATGATTTTTTTTTTTTTTTAGTCTGTAGGTTTCATGAAGGATTTAATATACATTAAAATGGCCTTTTTCTGGGGCTGGAGGGATGGCCTAGCAGTTAAGAGTGCCGACCGCTCTTGCAGAGAACCGGGGTTCAATCCCCAGCACCCACATGGCGGCTGAGAACCATCTGTAACTCCAATTCCAGGAGAACTCCAGTTCCAGGGGAGTCTGAGACCCTCTTCTGACCTCCACGGCATTGCACGACACGGGTGCACAGACCTACATGCAGACCGTACATTCATACACATAAAAATAAATAAATAAATACATTTTTTAAAAAATGGCCTTATTCCATTATGGAATTCCATGCATTATAAAGCCTTATTCCATTATGGAACACTGTGTGGATGATAACTGAAAGAATTGGAGCACACAGGGAGACTTGGTGAATGTTCCCTTTTCCTATATATATATATACCTGTTCTTGGTGTCAGCTGGCCACTCCCACTGTCTTGTCATTTCTCATGGTCTCCGATTCCCTAGATTGCATTTGGCAGTAAGTTGTTTAATATCAGGTCCGGGTCATTCACCTGTTCAGGTTGTACTATTGGTGAGTATTTAAAGTGTCTTTTAAGTAAGTATTAAAATGCAAATGTTAACAGCACTCACTTCCCTGGTCTGCTCTCCTGAGAACCTGATGGCCTGAGGAATTGGTTAGCTCTGGGGTTCTTTTTCTCTTTGTAGTTCCTCCTAGTGATTCTGATTCATGTCTACCTTTCTGCTTCCTTCTTACTATTTTTACTTCCTGACTTTCCACTAGAAGGTCCTCAGATCTAGCTTTCTGGGTTCATTAGTTGCTTACTGCGTGAGTTTATGTGTGACGAGTCTAGATGTGTGAGGTAGACATTCCTGAGCCTCGCCACACACCCTTATTTGCCTGGTTGCTGAGTCCCTTAGCTACTAACTACTCGTCCTCATGTGTCTGCTCTCCACTGCCTTTGCTTTGTCTCCCCTCCTCTACCTACCACTGAGCTCTCAGCAGAACTTGCATGTCTGTTACTTCACGCTCAGCCATGCAAAGTGTGTTCAAGTTTTCATGAGTTTCTGACATGTGAACTTCCTTGAATTTTGTTAGTCAGGAAGCCAAGAGGGTGTGAAGTCAGTGTGTTTCTCCCTTTGGATCTGTCCTCTGACCAAATAGGAACATTTTAAATTGTTTTCTTATTTTGAATTTGAAAGATAATTTCATCCTGTGTATGTTTTGGGTCCCTTAACTCCTTTATTTTGCTTTGTGATTTCACTACACAGCATTTTCTTTTGGGATAGTGAATAGTTAGTCAGTGAGCAGGAAACAGAATTGTCAACAGAAGGGAGAAAATGGAAAGGAAAGAAGGTTGGAAATTCCAGGGTAAAAAATTATGAGCTGATTCATATACTTTGAATTATCCATGACATTGAACTAGTATATTTGTGTGAGTTTCCAGCTGCCTTGTAAGAAGTTCTGAATGTCTCAGGTGCTATTTTTTGGAATGTTAGTAAACTGTAGGAAAATCAAAAGGTATGGTGAAGAAGAGAGCTTGCCTTTTGAGATGGGAGTGGGATTCTTGATCTGCCACCCAGGCCTAGTACGCACTGTGTAGCATAGACTGGTATCCTAGTACTCACTGTGTAGCATAGATTGGTATCCTAGTATGCACTGTGTAGGGTAGACTGGTATCCTAGTATGCACTGTGCAGCATAGACTGGTATCCTAGTACGCACTGTGTAGCATAGACTGGTATCCTAGTACTCACTGTGTAGCATAGACTGGTATCCTAGTACACACTGTGTAGCATAGACTGGTATCCTAGTACGCACTGTGTAGCATAGACTGGTATCCTAGTATGCACTGTGCAGCATAGACTGGTATCCTAGTACTCACTGTGTAGCATAGACTGGTCTCCTAGTACTCACTGTGCAGCATAGACTGGTATCCTAGTACGCACTGTGTAGCATAGACTGGTATCGTAGTACTCACTGTGCAGCATAGACTGGTATCCTAGTACTCACTGTGCAGCATAGACTGGTATTGTAGTATGCACTGTGTAGCATAGACTGGTATCCTAGTACTCACTGTGTAGCATAGACTGGTATCGTAGTACTCACTGTGCAGCATAGACTGGTATCCTAGTACTCACTGTGCAGCATAGACTGGTATTGTAGTATGCACTGTGTAGCATAGACTGGTATCCTAGTACTCACTGTGTAGCATAGACTGGTATCCTAGTACTCACTGTGCAGCATAGACTGGTATCCTAGTACTCACTGTGCAGCATAGACTGGTATCCTAGTACTCACCGTGTAGCATAGACTGGTATCCTAGTACGCACTGTGCAGTATAGACTGGTTTCAGACTGATATCCACCTTCCTGTCTCAGCCTCCCAACTGACGGATACATGTGTTTGCTAACACACCTGGCTCTAAGCGCTTTACCTTTTCCATGATTCTACCTAATCTAATATTCAAGCACTCTGAACTTGTATTTCTGTTTTAAAAGAAAATGTCCTAGATCTGCAGTAAGATATTTATAGGCAGTCTTGGTCTGTGTATACAATTTCAAGAAAAATTTACATGGAGATTTGAATACTTTAGTGTTGTATGTCTCTGGTTTCAATTGAGGCAACAGAGTTTCTCTTGTTCTGAAATATTTAAAACTGGTCTTTAAGACTCTGTCAGTTAGGAAACTTACAACATCCTGTTTTGGAGTGTGAAAATAGAGTGATAAAGTCTGCACCTGTTTGGCGAGTCCTTCATTGTGATTAGAGGAGAGGACTGTAGTGCCCCTCACCTCTTTTCTAATCTCCTTGTGGAACCTATAACTGCTCATTATGCCCTGGGCACAGAGAACATTCTCATTTTTAAAAATTCAATTCCTTGAATTATTTGTTCACTTGTTTCTTAAAAATTTTTTATTTTTTTGCATGTATTTTATCTGGAGTTCAGGGGGAAAGGGCATGACGGAAGTGTAGAGTGGCAGCACAGACGCTGTGGTTAAGCCACGGGCCCTCCACTTCGTTTTGTTGTGTTGCAGAGTGCTGGTCACCCTGCAGACATTCCCCTCACTCTCAGCACTTTCATTTTTACGTCTTTGTTCAGTTGTACAAGCAGCTATGATCCAACCAAGTCAGCGCTGCTTTCCATAGAAATAATTTTATTCTGTTGCACCTGTGCCTCATCTGAGTCGTGTTGCCCTTTGCAGCCCTTTCCAACAGCATGGAAAGTGGTAAGAAAAGTAAGTCAAGGGTACCACTCTGGGTTCACTAGCTTTTAAATAATACTCAGTAGGGGCTGGAAAGATAGTTCAGTGTAAAAGCACTGCTGCATAAGTGTGATGACTGGAGTTCAGATCTCCAGAACTCATGGAAATGCTGGGTGAGCATGGTAGTACCCTGCCTGTGATTACAGTGCTCAGAAAGCAGAGGTGGGATTCCCAGAACAAGCTGATTAGCTAGTCAAGTAGGGGAACTCTGAGTTCAGTCAAGAGACCTTGTCTCAAAGAATAAGGTGCAGAACCCTTAAGGAAGACTCCTAATGTCAATCAAGTGCACACATGTGTGCCCACTCACATGTGACCATGTGTACATATATGCACACCACATGCATGCACATGCACATGCACAAAATGATACTAATTGCGGGCCAAGAAGAAAAAAATCAAGAACAGGTGGATATCATTGAGGCCAAGGGAAGAGAACTTTAGGGAGGGGAAGGGCTCAAAGTACAAATGCCTCACAGATGGACAAAAACTGTTTCAAGCATTGAAATGATCCCTGGAGATGTACTTTCAGCATTACCAGGGGTTTGATACTCTGTTTTTGTTTATTAGGTTGTTTGGTGGGGTTGTTTTGTTTTGTTTTAGTTTTTGTTTGTTTTTGAGGCAGGGTCCTAGCTAGCCTGGAACTTGCTAGGTAGACCAGGCTTGCCTCAAACTCCCAGAGTTATACCTTTGCTGGGATTAAAGGTGTGTACCAACATGCCTGGCTTTGGCTTTGGGGGTGGGGTGGGGGTGGGGGGTGGGTTTTTTGTTGTGGTTTGGTTAGGGTTTTTTTGGTCTTGATATTCAGAATGGCTGGCTTGTTGTGGGTCAGTTTAGCACCACTGGGAGACAGTTTATATTATGGAGAATGCATGGGATGGGAAGTTGAGGAGGGAGGCTTGGCCTGTGCCTATTTTGCACCTGTGCCACACTTCGTCTTGTAACATCTGCCTTTCCCCACGAAACCCAAACTTTGCTTGATGGGAAGGATTATTTCTTCAAGTATTCCTGGCACCAGGTATGTGGTCCATGCTTAGAAGAGAACATGAACATGCTGGGCATGGTTTAGAAGAGAAGTGGAGCATCTCTTCTGGAAGAATGATGTTGGGCAGCAGAGGATGGTGGGTTTGGTTATAGAGATTATGAGGGATGAAAAGGCTTTGAACTCATAGAGTTGAACTCTTTGAGCTGACTGTTGTCCCTCTGTGGGTTTAGTAGCCTAAATAGATTCACTGTGGAATTATATAGCATGGAAAGTTATACAACTAAACATGTAATAAGGACATTTTTTAAATATAGCCTGCTCTCTTTTTTAAGACAGGGTCTCCCTGCATCCCTAGTTATCTTGGAACTCACTTTGTAGACCAGGCTGTCCTTGAACTCACAAAGATCCGCCTGCCTCTGCCTCCTGAGTGCTGGGATCAAAGGCGTGCGCCACTATGCCCGGCAATAGCTGGCTCTTTCAACAGATACATATGATATGCTGTGATTTAATATTGCTCCTCTGTTTAATTCTGTTGGCTTTTTACCGTATTCATTGATGTTTGGATAGGTTTGTCCATAATTAGTTGGACTGTGAGTAATTGTCAGCATGTTTGCTATTTCAGTCAACTCCTAAGGATTAGATTGTAAGCTTACTGATCTACCATGGAGAGACAGCCTCATTTTCAGCTGATGCTTTAATAAGTGCAAAGTATGTTTATTTCTGTATTTGCTCATTGGTAGCTATATTTTATATTATACCTCAAAGGGAGTTGAAGTTGAAATCAGGCCAAGGGTGATGGTGCATGTCTTTAATCTCAGCACTCGAGAGGCAGGCAGGGAGATCTCTGTGAGATCAAAGCCAACCTGGTCCACATAGTGAGTTCTAGATAGGCTGCAACTAGGGAGACCCTGTCAAAAAGCACAGGGGCTAGAGAGATAGTTCAGCATTAAGAGCACAGGCTGTTCTTGCAGGGGACCCAGGTTCGATTCCCAACACCCATGTAGCAGCTGTCACCTGTCTCTAGTTCCAGGGGATCCAGTGCTCTCTTCTGACCTCTATAGGCATTCACACATTCAGGCAATACACCCATACACATAACGTTGTGGTGCACGCCTTTAATGCTAGCACTTGGGAGGCAGAGGCAGGTGGATCTTTGTGAGTTCAAGGCCAGCCTGGTCTACAGAGTGAGTTCCAGGACAGCTGGCGCTACAGGGAGACCGTCTGAAAAAAAAAAAAAAAGTAAAAATAAAAACATTTAAAAGAAATCGGGAAGGGACAGGGAGGAAGAAGAACAAGAGAAAAAGAAGGGAGAACAGAGGAGAGACACCTTTACCATTGGAACAAATCCATTATGTAACTTAGTTGTCCATGTATAACATCTTCAGCTTTTACAGGTTATCAAATTATGCTCCCATATGCTCATCTATATTTTGAAATAAAAAGAGTTGTTATAAGACTAAATTGCTAAGAAATTTTGATATTTAAAATAAAGTTTTTAAAACTTACTAAAAAAAGAAAATGAGGGGGCTGGAGACATGGCTCAGCAGTCAAGAGCACTGGCTTCTCTTGCAGAGGACCCAGGTCTGGTTTTCAGCCCTAAATGGTGGCCAACAGCCATCCATAACTCCAGTTCCAGGGGAATCCCTGCCCTCTTCTGAGCTCAGAAGTGGACATTGCATGACATGGGTGCACATATGTATATGCAGTCAATACTCTTGTATTTTAAAAATATATTTTGAGCTGGCGTGGTGGCACACGCCTTTAATCCTAGCACTTGGGAGGCAGAGGCAGGTGGATCTTTGTGAGTTCAAGGCCAGCCTGGTCTACAGAGCGAATTCCAGGACAGCTGGGGCTATAGGGAGACCCTGTCCCGAAAAGACCAAAAAAAACCAAAAACAACCCCCCCCAATTAACAATATATATTAAAAAAATATATATATATTTAAAACAAAGAAAGTGAAATGGTATAGAAAAGAAACTCCTGAAGTGAAGACTTGCCGTTCCAGGTCAGTTTTATTTAGTGTGTTTCAGTTCAGCATTCAGTTTCTTCCTAAAGTGACTTTCCTAAAAAGTCACTTTAGAAAGCAGGGCCTGGCCGGGCGTGGTGGCACACACCTTTAATCCTAGCACTCAGGAGGCAGAGGCAGGCGGATCTCTGTGAGTTCAAGGCCAGCCTGGTCTACAGAGTGAGTTCCAGGACAGCTGGGGCTACAGGGAGACCCTGTCTCAAAAAGACTCCCCCCCCAGAAAAAAGCAGGGCTTGGTGGTACACACTTGTAGTCTAGTGAGTCAGGAGGCCAAGGCAGGAGTTTAAGGCCAGCCTGAGCTACAGACCAAGACTCTGCCTCAAAGAGGTGGTAGAGGCATCCAGTTTTGTGATAAACCATTTTAATTTCTATTAGTGTACTGGCTGCTTGTGTGTAAGTGTACCCATTTTGTGCAGTGCCCATAGACGTCAGAAGAGGACATCAGATTCCCTGGACCTGGAGTCAAGGAAGACTGTTAGCTGCCATGCGGGTGCTGGGAATCAAACCTGGGCCTTCTGCAAGAGCAGTCAATGTTCTTAACCACTGAGCCATCTGTCTCTCTAGCCCCCTCTGTTTTTTTAGGAAAATGAAATGTGGTGAGAATGATTTTTTTTACAAAATATTTTATTGACTATTTGAAAATTTTATGTAGTGTATTTTGACCCTATTCAGCCCCCTCCCCCATACTCCTCTTAGATCTACCCTCATTTCCCTACCCCCATCCCACTTTGAAGCCTCTATTTATTTTAAGCCATTCACGTCCAATTTTGTGTTCCCTACATACCCTTGGCTGTGGGCCCATGCTCTGGAGGGTAGTCACCCTATCAAGGGTCACCCTTGAAACGGACTCCTATGGCTGTCAGTTGCACACAGCTGCTTAGATGGGGTGAGACTTTGTGGCCATGTCCCGCCTCCATGCTGGGATCATGTCTGGCATGAGCGTGCACAGTTCCTGTGGTGTTCTCACAACCACTGGAGTTGATGTGCTCCAGTGCTCTGCTGTGTCCAGAAACCACTGTTTATGTCATGGCAGGGCAGGGATTTTAGGGACTGACTTGTGGGAATTGAAGATGATTTACTTAAGTTTTTGTAAGGCTGAGAGAAAGGTTGAATGAAAACATCTGACTTCTTCTAAGACTTCTTTATGCTAGTATATTATTTTTTGAAAGCTATTTTATTGAAATCAGTTCTTTTTCTGTTTTGAGAGAGACAGGTGCCTGCATCGGGTCAGCTGATTGATTGTCCTTCCTTTTTTGAAACAGCCTTTCTTGAACCATAGCTGTGCCTACCCGTGCTGACCCTGGCCTCCGCTGTGAGCAACAGTTAGCCCCTTGTTTCACTTAAAGGTTTGCAGTTGAAAGAACAGCATGTAAAGTTCTGGAATGTAAGGGGAAAATCATAACAGTGGCTAGAGAAGTATCTAGAAAGCTTAAAAGCTGGGTTTAATTAGATAGCAGTGTAAAACCATTATCCTTTTCACAAAACCTGGGAAGAGGAGCATGGATGAAAACAATGGGCATCTATCTGACCAGCTGACTGGACCTCTGGACCTCGCTGCAGCCGCCCCACAGTCTGCAGGCAGTGAGCATTTTTTTTTTTAACTCCCCTAAATGTTCCAGCTTTAAATAGCAACGAATTTCCTAAGCCAGTGCTGAGTGCTGCAAGAGGAATGAAAGCCGCCTGCCTTGGAGGCAGGAAGCTGACTAGTGAGATGCTTAATTATCTTGGAAGTAAGTGCTTGTTACCATTGAGTACAGCATGCAGTGAGCGGTCCTCCTCGGTGTCAGAGTGTGATTTGTAGACAATGCCTCCCTGTCAGCTCAGTGCTGGTTCAGCAGCATCTTTCCAAACATGTATCTGGCAAGATCTTAAAGGCCACCTCTTGTGTAATTTTCGGAGTCTTGGAAGAGGATCCTCTGCTTCTCTTCTCAGGATGTACGCAACCATGCAGGATTCTGTACTCAGACTCCGTGCCTGCTGTCTCCTGCCTGACGTGCTCGTGAGGAAGTTCGTCTTCCTGCCCGTCACCTGGAGGGATGCTAGCAGTTCTCTGTAATCTGGTGGGGGACATGGAGAGGGCTGCCCAGAGCAGCATTTTGTTTCTTCCGTCATCATAAATTAACGCTGATCTGTGGAGGAGGTTGCACCGCTTACAGAAATGCAGGCATTCTGTGAATTAGCAAAAGACAGCTCTGAGAGTAGATGGAAGTCAGGAGAGCTTGGGAAAAGCTGGTGGTGAATGCTGGATTCATTCTGCAATATTCTTCATCTGGGTAAGTAATAAAGTCAGGGAAAATACGGAGAAAGCTAATGTCTAATGGCTTCAGGAGCCCCTGCTTAATTTCTCTGTGCTGTCTGTATTTGCTCCTGCCAACTCTGGTAAACCTTGGTAAGGAAACAAATATTGATTTGAAATATGAAAGGAATTAAAAAGTGAGTGTTGCAGCATACTCAGTAAAATCCCCTGCCTTGCATTGCACTAATTATATGGTTGGTTTTGTCTCAAACTTCTGGTCCACACAGTGGCTCTACCTCGTTAGAGGTCATGGAAGCAAAATCCTGTGCTTGCAGTTGGGAGCCAGAAGCCCAGAACAGGCTGATTCCCCTCCCGGTTTTCTGAAACAATTCAGCTAAATTGAAGTGTTACTAGCCTTCTTTCAGTGTAAATGATGGGTTTTATTAGCTGTTTTTACTTTTCCTCTTTATACTTGTTTTCTTAAAAATGTGGATTGTGGAACAGTGCCCCACAATCGGTGCTCAGTCTCTTTTTATGATTCTGGCATTTGTGTATTATTTTTAGGTGCGTTTGTCAAGTGCTAATTCAGATTGTGCCCTCTTTCAGAGGAAGCATGGGATTACGGCAATCACAGAATCCCCGTGAGACAAGTTCCATTCTGTTTTCTCTGAAAGAAAGCCGTCTACTAAAGTGAAGCAAGGGAACTGTTGTGGATTACAATGCTTGGAAGATCTGGATTTTCAGTCATCTGAAAATAAAGCACCATTTAACCTTTTAAATGAAAAAGCTGAAGATCTCACCACACTGCTGTATTTTCTGGAAGCCAGAAGCGCATACTTAAAATACAGATATGGTGATCCTTTCCGCAGGGATTTAAGTCTGATTGCTTTCTCATCATGACCAGCTTGAAGCGGTCGCAGACAGAAAGGCCTGTCGCCACCGACAGAGCCTCTGTTGTCAGCACAGATGGCACCCCCAAAGTCCACACTGATGATTTCTACATGCGACGATTCCGGTCCCAAAACGGCAGCTTAGGATCATCAGTCATGGCCCCAGTAGGGCCCCCTCGAAGTGAAGGCCCTCACCATATAACCTCAACCCCTGGAGTCCCCAAGATGGGGGTTAGGGCAAGAATTGCAGATTGGCCTCCACGAAAGGAAAACATCAAAGAATCTAGCCGTTCAAGCCAGGAAATAGAAACCTCAAGTTGCCTTGAGAGCCTGTCCTCCAAAAGCAGTCCTGTGAGTCAGGGGAGTTCTGTTAGTCTCAATTCCAATGACTCAGCCATGCTGAAGAGCATACAGAACACACTGAAGAACAAGACCCGACCAGCGGAGAGCATGGACTCCAGATTCCTCATGCCCGAAGCCTATCCCAGCTCCCCCAGGAAAGCCCTTCGAAGAATACGGCAGCGGAGCAACAGCGATATCACCATAAGTGAGCTTGATGTGGATAGCTTTGATGAATGTATCTCCCCCACCTACAAGACAGGGCCATCACTGCACAGGGAATATGGTAGCACATCTTCAATTGACAAGCAGGGAACATCTGGAGAGAGCTTCTTTGATTTGTTAAAGGGCTACAAAGATGACAAATCTGATCGAGGTCCAACTCCAACCAAGCTCAGTGACTTCCTCATCACTGGTGGGGGCAAGGGTTCCGGTTTCTCCTTGGATGTGATTGATGGACCCATGTCACAGAGAGAGAACCTCAGGCTTTTCAAAGAAAGGGAAAAACCACTCAAGCGACGTTCCAAGTCTGAAACTGGAGACTCATCCATTTTTCGCAAATTACGCAATGCCAAAGGTGAAGAACTTGGGAAGTCTGCAGACCTTGAAGACAACCGCTCAGAAGACTCTTCGAGGCCCTGGACGTGTCCAAAGTGCTTTGCCCACTACGATGTCCAGAGCATATTATTTGACTTGAACGAGGCAATTATGAACAGGCACAACGTTATTAAGAGGAGAAACACTACCACGGGAGCATCAGCAGCTGCTGTGGCTTCCTTGGTCTCCGGACCTTTGTCTCATTCAGCCAGCTTCAGCTCCCCCATGGGCAGCACAGAGGATCTGAATTCCAAAGGAAGCCTCGGCATGGACCAGGGAGACGATAAAAGCAATGAACTCGTCATGAGCTGTCCGTATTTTCGGAATGAGATTGGTGGAGAGGGTGAGAGGAAAATCAGCCTGTCTAAGTCAAATTCTGGCTCCTTTAATGGGTGTGAAAGTGCCTCCTTCGAGTCCACCCTCAGCTCGCATTGCACAAATGCGGGAGTGGCGGTGCTCGAAGTGCCCAAGGAAAACTTGGTGTTGCATCTAGACAGAGTGAAAAGATACATTGTGGAGCATGTGGATCTTGGTGCATACTACTACAGGAAGTTCTTCTACCAGAAGGGTGAGTACATAATGTTTATTCCTAAAATTTTTATTTTGCTTTGTTTTCTGAAAAATGGCAGAACATTGTGGATTAAGTGTTTCAGTAGCATGAGATGAGGTATTTGTGCATTCCTTGTCTTTCCTGGTGGTAAATATCTTTTTGTTATAATTAGTTTCTTTGCATTTTTCTGTAGTTATTTTCCCTTTTGGGTATTGAAATGTCTATTTTAAATTACAGGTTTTTGGAGTTTTTTTTATAATTTTAAACCTGTTTGATTCCGTGAGTAAAATGAACAGTCTGTTTTGTTGATTTGATGTGTCATCTTTAGGGCCTAATGTGTAAAGTTAAAACATTTTAAACGTTACTTTTTTATTTATTTATTTTTTTTTTTTTTAGGATTGTTGAACAACTTTAATGTTGTGGTCTATTTTTTAGTCTTCTTTGCACTCTTACTCTTCCATCAGCAAATGGAGTCACACTAGATCTATCCACTTCATACAAACTTTGGTGAAAATGAACTACATTTTTTGACCAAAGTCTCAGAGGCAAGAACTGAGTCTAAGCTTCATTTTGAGTAAAAAAGGCACAAAAGAGAGAGGCGCACCCTAAACATTTTGGTGGCTTTTTTTCAAAAAGTTGTGTGTGTGTGTGTGTGTGTGTGTGTGTGTGTGTGTGTCTGTCTGTCTGTCTGTACAATCTTGTCCCATACTTTTTTAAGAAAAACAGTATGATTTATTTTTAAAAATAGGAAAATTGAACTCTTAACTTTCTAATGGTGTTTCTTCTTTAATAGCATTAACATTAAGGGCTGAGTCTGTCATCATGGTGAGCCCAAATGGGAAACAGAAATGATTACCAAGGAGGAACATACATTGTGGACTGCTGAGTAGGCCAGGAGCTCTGCAGTCAGCGAAGAGGCCTCTGCTGGGAGGCTTTTTGCTACTAAGCTATTCCAGTAATGCTTTGGTTGCCTACTACTGTTGCAGTGCTTTAAATGTTGTTTAGATTTACTTTTCTGAGTGAAGTTTAGTCTCAGATCCAAAACTCATTCTAGTTTTATGACCTAGTTCACTTGAGAATCTTACTGTTTGTAAGATTATTGTAGGCTAGACCCTATCCAAAGAGGTTTCTTGGTGAAAGGACTCATCTCATTGGTAAATAACCATGTCTCTTCTCAAGCCTAAGCACGTATAGCACAGGTTCTGGAATCAATACAGTAGAAATCTATTTCTTTCTTTTCTAGGGTTGAATGTTAATTGGCTTTATTTAACCATTTCATGGTATATACATATATCATTTTATACTGTAAATATATATGCAGTTATTTGTCAACTGTGCATTAGTATGAAAAGAAATATTCAAAAAGAATTCTTTACCCTGATCAAAAATGGGGCCACATGAGGAATCTGGACTGCTGTTAATAACCAAGGGCTTTTGTTAGTCTTGAGAGATAATGTCTTGAAATGGTGACAGTGGCAATACTACAATCTAGAACTCATTTGACCAGGCTGGCCTTGAACTCACAGAGATCCACCTGCCTCTGCCTCCTGAGTGCTGGAATTAAAGGCATATGCCACCACACTGGGCTCTATTTCTTTTTCTTTCTTTTTTTTTTTTTTTTTATTTCATTTTTAAAGTATATTTTCTCAATTTTTTTTCTGAAGTTCAGATTTTTATTTTTATTTTTTTTATTGATGCTTTGTGTATTTCATACATCATTTTCCAATTCATTTCAATATCCCCTTCCTTCCCCACCCACCCCAGTCCCACTCCCAGCACATCTGCTGCATACTTTCTGCATCTTTCTGTTTCTTTTGTTTTGTTTGATTCATTTTTTTTAACAAAAGTGATGTGAGTACAACATCTTCATGTAAAACAATTTGCAAGCAGTTGTCCAAACCCACACAGCCCTGGTCCCACATCCAGGGGGGGGCTTGTTTGTTCAATCAAGTTGATTATAAAATGAGTGTCCAGTCTATATTGTTGTAGTTCACCATTCACCAATCACAGCACTACATTCTACTTGTGCCCCCTCTTCCGCAGATTGTTCCTCTGCTTGTATATCCCAATTAATGGCTACTCTCCTTTGAGGAATAACCCACGCTGAATGCCACAACTACATCCTCTAATTTGGTAGAATTATAAACACACGAAGACTCCTGTCATATCTAAGAGAATGAAAATGAATTCATTGGATACATGACGCGATCCAAAGCCGTATACTATCCCAAAGTACTCTAGCCATAAAATGAAGTAATGTTTAAATACTCTATGGACTAATGCTAATTGCGAAGTGCTCGAATGTAGGTCGAAAGTATAGTATTACTACTGTTTAAGCATACCTATATTCATGTGATGATGCTTCATTAAGCATTAAGGTTATGCCATGGAAACTCGGCAGCATGAACGAACAACTAGATGCTGACCAAATAACACAGAGAAACGTAGTAGTGCAGTAGATCAACTAGTATACAAATAGGTGAGGTCTTCTCAAATCTCCACCTGAAGTTCAGATTTTTAAAAGCCTTGCATTGTCTGTTAGGGTAGAGGATTTCTCAACCTCACTTTGCCTTTGGGGGTAGATGGTTCTTTGTAAGGGTGGAGGCTATAGCTTCCCTCCTGCCCCCCGAGATGCCACAGCCTAAAATATAGCCAGTAGTGCCAAATGTTTCTTTGGAGGTAAATTTGTGCCTAGCTAAGATATGGCGGTCTTGTTCACAACCTTTTCGGACTCTGAGGTGTTCAAATCTCACTTGGGGAGCTATCATTCTCCACCTCTCCCTGGCACTAACATTGGATTAAATACAACAGCATTCTTATAAATATTGTGCAGAGTAGTATTTTCGTTTTTCGCAGGTATATATAATATCAACATGAACATTGAGCTCTCATGGGCCAAGCCTTTGATATGAGAGGTGGGTTTTGTTTTGTTTTGTTTTCCATTTCATATCCTTGATCTCCATGAGAGAGGTACTATGTTGATCTGTTTTCCAGATGAGAATACTGGGGCTGACTTCACAGGCTGCCATGGAGCAGCTAGGTTGGAGCCAGGATTCCTCTTTTGTTCTCTAGGCACAGCCCTGTTCTTGACTGTTCCTCACTCTCAGATAGCTTTGAAGAAGGGAACATATCAAGCCCCCCTGCTGGATGTGGGGACCATGGGCTGTGTGATTTGGCACAACTGCTTGCAAATTGTCTTACATGAAGGATGCTGTACACATAAATTATCACTAGTGTTAAAATGAAAAAAAACAGAGAAGATGCAGAAGTTATGCCAGAATGCATGATCTGGATGGGTGGTGGGGGGAGGAAAGGAAATATGCCTGAACTGAATTGGAAATATGATAAATAAAAACGTCCAAAAAAAAAAAAAGAAAGGAAAGGGGAACCCTATTTAAGGATATCTACATTTCAAAAGTATCCACACAGATACTTTTGTATACCTAGAGTACAAAGCAGTCCTGCTCATTTATTCATAAGCTTGAAAGCCACCAATCCAGAAGTTGCTCATCTGGAGCATGGGAAATACCATTACCTAATATAAGTGGAACTGCTTAGTTGGAAATATTGGTTAAAGCAGGGAATCGTGAAAAGCATGCACTGAGCTATTTTGCTTTCCTTAAGATAAAAATGCATTTGCTTCTGCAAGTCCAAGTTCCTTTCTGTGACAGTGATTGTACTTTTCTGAATTCTACTTTATATTAATCATGTAAACCACAAGAGCAAAACTATAGAATGAGTAAAGTCCTTTCCACACCATCTGACAAATGTTCCCGCATTTTTGTAGTTGTCATGCCCACATCTAACCCACAGCTTTCTTCTAGGGATTTGCCTTTAGTAAGTTTAGTTTTCATAGAAGCTATATTTAATCATTTATCCTCATATTTAGTCAGCTTTCATAATTAAAATAAGTCTGCTGGCCTCAAGTCCAGAAAGCCTGTGTGCCACTGCAGGCGGGCAGCCTGGCCCCATGATGTTGGAAACAGGGAACAGCAGTTTATCCAGGAGCAGCTGAGGAAAAGTCTCAGGGCCTGCTCTCCTGGGGTTGCATGGCTCATTATTTCCTAGGCATTTGCCACATTATTCGTAATGTATTGTAAGTGATGACTTTGAATAGTAACATGATGCAGAAATTAAGTTCCTTAGCCGTACATTTAAAAACTATTATCTAGGGGCTGGAGAGATGGCCTAGCGGTTAAGAGCGCCGACCGCTCTTACAGAGGACCCGGGTTCGATCCTCAGCACCCACATGGCGGCCGAGAACCGTCTGAGACTCCAATTCCAGGAGAACTCCAGTTCCAGGGGAATCCGACACCCTCTTCTGACCTCCACGGCATTGCACGACACAGGTGCACAAACTTGCATGCAGACAGTACATTCATACACGTACTGAAATAAATAAAATTAAATAAAAAAATTTTTAAAAAGATTTAAAAAAAAACCTATTATCTATAGTATAACAGCAAAGAATATAATTAAAATTAATTCTATCTTACAATTTTAACATACAGCTTTGACTCAATGAGATTTGTACCTAAATCTTTTCCCCAAGTCCCTTGTTAGAGGAGTATAGTGCTGTCAAGGAAGCATTTACCCCAAGCACCAGGGAGTGGTACTAAGGCATAACACCTGCAGTATGGCTGTCACCTCAACCTTTTCAGCTCTAGTTTCAGTTCTGC
Source organism: Rhizomys pruinosus (assembly GCA_009823505.1). Classification (NCBI taxonomy): domain Eukaryota; kingdom Metazoa; phylum Chordata; class Mammalia; order Rodentia; family Spalacidae; genus Rhizomys; species Rhizomys pruinosus. The sequence continues at coordinate 240,339 of VZQC01014772.1, read as the reverse complement.
TGCTGAATGTGTCCTGACTTTGCTGAGGCTGTCTCCAGGGGAAATTATTACTGTCATTTTTTTGCTTTATTGAAGTACAGCCTTCAGTTAGCACCATATGTAATAATTTAATCATGTTCAGCAATGAAGCTATGCTCACTTTAATACTATTGCTTTTATAGCATTATTATTCTGTAGATTCTGTAGCCAGGCATGGTAGAGCACGAGTTCTAGGTCAGCCAGGACTGCATACTGAGACCCTGTCTCAAAGGAAAAGCAAAAAAAAAAAAACCAACCTATAATTATTTTGTAGATTTAGACTTTAGAGGATATTTGTCTCAGCATAAAAGCCAAGTTTTCCTGGACAAATGCTGGGTCAATAAAGGAACCACACACACCCCATGGCTTTCACCTGTTAAAATAAGGGACATGATTTTGATGCTTTTCCTTCCAGTCCTTTCTCTTGCATTTTTTTTTTTACCGAGGATGAAATGACAGTAATAATATGGTTGACATTTCCTGGGTTTTTGCTTCTTGCCTCATCACTGCATGTCCTGTAAGGATACTGGCATGGATGGACCTGTTGTTGTGACAGAAGTTCAAGTGGTGGTGCTATAGGCTGGGCGGAAGGCTAGATTTAATTTCCTTATCTTCCTTCAGAAACATTCAGATTTTATGTTTTTCTGTAGTCACCATGATTAAAGTGCTAGAGAGATTTGAGAATGGCAGTTACTAAGTTCTAGACTAATGAACTTAATTGCTACCCAGAGCTAGCATAGCTTGTTAGGAGAGGACTCTAGGAGCTGTCCAGAGCTAGCATAGCTTGCTAGGAGAGGACTCTAGGAGCTGCCCAGAGCTAGCATAGCTCGCTAGGAGAGGACTCTAGGAGCTGCCCTGAGCTAGCATAGCTTGTTAGGAGAGGACTCTAGGAGCTGCCCAGAGCTAGCATAGCTTGCTAGGAGAGGACTCTAGGAGCTGCCCAGAGCTAGCATAGCTCGCTAGGAGAGGACTCTAGGAGCTGCCCTGAGCTAGCATAGCTTGTTAGGAGAGGACTCTAGGAGCTGCCCAGAGCTAGCATAGCTTGCTAGGAGAGGACTCTAGGAGCTGCCCAGAGCTAGCATAGCTTGTTAGGAGAGGACTCTAGGACCTGCCCAGAGCTAGCATAGCTTGCTAGGAGAGGACTCTAGGAGCTGCCCAGAGCTAGCATAGCTTGCTAGGAGAGGACTCTACCAGCTGCTACTCAGGTTATGCGGCACCACAGGAGGTTTTCAGCTTTTCACCCAGTGTACAAGTGAGGCACGAATGTTCTAGAATCTATTAATGGAAGATACTGTGTGCATGGGTTGTTTTAGTGGTGCCATTTATTGAGCCATTGATCAGTTAACTATCAGGCTTGTGCCTGTGTATGTGGGGAATTGCTCTGTTATTAAAGAGATTGTGTATGACATTTCTCCCTGTTGCTCAGTGCGCAGGAGCACCTGCCTTTGGGGCTCATCTGAAAACCATTTCCCACCCTTAAGTGATGGACAGTTGTAATTCTTCTGATAACTTCAAGCAAGTGATTCTATTGCTCTTACCTTCCTCCTCCCGCACCACACACATGTGCATGCAGGCCGTTAGTATTCTAGGCCCTGTGATGGTCACCTTGAGGAGACAAGTCGGATTTCAGATGCTACAGAAGTCCAACATCCCAGTTTTCTGTTTTCCTCCTGTAATCTGCCATCTTTGACACTCCTTAGAATATGGCATGTAATGTTTTTTGTACTAAATGACAGCTTTAGTTGTACAGAAGCAAACGAAGAAGCTTCTCAGGTGTTGTGGAGGCCAGGCATGCCAGTATGTCTGTTTGAACCCTTGCCTAAAGGAGCTGACCTAGGTGCTCTCCCAACATCCTGGTTTGAAACCCAGTTACTAAGAGATTAAGTCCCTATTTCAGCATTTAAAATCTTAAATCTTCTATTTAGGTAGGAGGAAGCACCTCGGAGAGGTTAAACCTCTAGAGGAGACTGTGCCTTGCTTCAGGGAAGAAACTGAAGGAGACCTCATGGTCAGGTGTGTTTTTTGTGGTTTTTTTTTTTGTTTGTTTTTTGTTTTTTGGTCTTTTCAAGACAGGGTCCCTGTAGCCCCAGCTGTCCTGGAACTCACTCTGTAGACCAGGCTGGCTTTGAACTCACAAAGATCTGCCTGCCTCTGCCTCCCAAGTGCTAGGATTAAAGGTGTGAACCACTACACCCAGCCCAGGTGTGTTTCTAAAGTCTGTGCTTATGTTGTTTATTTTAAAAATCCCTCCTGCACTGGCCTTGAGAAAAGTACTATGGGATGCCTTAGTGTTCGGAGTTCTTTGAGGAAGCTTATTCTGTGTAGAGGAAGATGGTTGTGTCTTCGGGTACATGAACCCTAGTCACTAGGTCTGCTCTTCTGAGCATGTTGTGCTTGGTGCTCTTGAACTCAATGGTTAATTTTGCCTTATATAGGCATAATTTATTTTTTATTTTTATTAAGAATGCATTTACTGTCTGGTTCATTTCAAAACAGTTCTGTAATTACATATATCCTCACAGAGATGTGGGGTGCCAAATATGGTATTGAGAAACTTCAGGAAAAGTTTTGCTGTCATTTCTTAATTTGAGATGGTATTTTACTGTGCTGCCCAAGTCTTGAATTCTGGGTCCAAGTGATTCTTCTGCCTCAGCCTTCTGAAGTAGCTAAGAATACAGGCAGATGGCACCATACCCAGCTCACTGCCATCTTTCTAGCTGCTTGAGGCTTGGATACTAAGGTTTCACATGTTTGCTTCTTTGGAAACAGACCTCCTCTCCTCTCTTGGCTGTGATCTCTAAGCCTCTCAGCATCATTTAGCCTCCCTCTTATCCACAGGGCATTTAGGCTTTCCCAGTGTCTGAGCCAGCACAGTCCAAAGGCAGTGCAGTGCTGAAAGGACATGCACATCTCCTCCAAATGCTGTCTTTTTGGGATCAGGATAGACTGTCAGAAGGCCCCACCAGCTCAAATGCTGAAGTTTATTCAAGGTCATCCTTTTCATATCCAGCCATATAAAAATGCAGTTTGTTTGGCAATAAAACTGGTGGTGAAAACATGGCTTGTTTCTCATGTAGAAAGTTTCATGTGAGAAATTTAGTTCAGCATTCAAGGGTAGAAATTGCTTTCCGACTGCTTAAATACCTGCCTTTCTGACAATGGTCAGTTTTGGTGAGTGCTTTGCTTAGTGTAGCTTCAATATTGTCTCAAGACCTAGAGCCAGACTTAATACTCAGTTACTTAACTTGCATTACAAAACATTTCCTCTTCCACTTTCCTATTCTGCTTTATTAGTATGATTTTTGTATGTCTGTTATTATCAATGGTGCAGACAAATCTTTCCAAAGAAGATGCATGAATTATATTTATTACCCATGTAGAATACCTCTGTTCCCAGGCCTTCTTCCCAATTCTTGCCTCGTTCCTCAGCAGCTGTTCTCTCCTCACCCTGGTGGCTTGTGTTGGCATCTCCAGTGCCAACTTCCTGCAGAAGTTTGGGGCTTCATCTTTGCTGTCCCTCGATAAAAACTACTACTGTTACTAATCATGTGTTGAAGATGGAAGATTCTCTGCTTTCTTCATTGTTCTCGACCTCCAGTCATTTGGGAAGGCCTCAAAGCCTACCTGCCCATGCTTCTCAGCTGCTGTCTGTGCTTGTTGCCCCGTTCCCAGCTCTACACAGAGCTCCTGGTCCTTGCTGTCATTCCCCCTAATTCTGATTCAGCAGTAGATGTTGAGCCTCTCTAGCTATGTATCCTCTTCCCTACTCAGAATCCAGCCTTTGCCAGATACAGTTGTACATTTGATCAGTCAGGTCACCTTGTAAGTAGATATCGAGGACAGTGCAGACAGCCGAGGCCTACTGATGATACCTCTGAAGCACAGCAGGGAAAGAATGCAGTTCATTGAGAGAAACCCTTCAGCCCGTGGTGCAGTGTAAGAGAAAAAGGGAAAGGAGACGAGATGAGGCAAGGAGAACCTCAGACAGGAAATGTAATAGTCTCAGCCAGTGTCATGGAGAAAGATAAGTTTCAGAAAAGTCCCTTGTTGGGGTGTGTGTGCCAGGACCTGTTCTTTCCAGCATGCCTTGCATGTTCACTTCCCAGCTAAGGGTGTGCAGGAAGAGTACAGGTCAGCTCCTAAACAGCTCTAAGTCCCAAGGTGCTGCAGATAGCTAATTGTATCTCGTGGCTGAAGCAGCAGTAGGTTCTTGTGAAAGAATTATTTCACTGAAAGGATCAGTGTCGCACCTCCACGGCTGGAGGAGCATGGCCTTGTGCTTGTGTGGGCTTGGGCACTGCTAAACCAGACAGTCCACTCTCATGGGGCTTGCACTCTACCCAGGGAAAGAACTAGTGTTGGAGGGGGAGACAAAAGCATAGATAGATGTGTTATAAAGAAGGGTATGTCAGCACTTTCTCAGTGCAAGCCCTTAGCACTGCTGTGTTAGGGGAGGCTCCACTGGGAAAGAGCCCCTCATACTAGGAAATAAAGTTTATTATCCAGTTTTCTATTGACAAGACTACCCCAAACATTTTGCATTGGTTCTAAATATAGAAATAGCTGCATATTCATATATTCACTTACTCTGTCATTCAGATACCTAGAGGAGTCTCTTTGCTTCCTTTGCCTGAAACTTCATTTTCATAGATGGTAGAATGCCTGCATTTGCATTACTTACTTAGTTAGGGGAGGGAAAAATGCACACATGTGTAAGTGCATGTGCCTGTACATGTTTGTGCAGAGATCGGAGGACACGGCGTTTCCTGCTTCATCACTTTCTGTTTCCTTAGGAGGGCTCTCACTGAACCTGGGCTTGCATTGGCTGCACTGGTTGTGGCCAGCACGCCCCAGTGACCCTCCTGGCTCTGCCCCACAGTGCTGGGATTATAGGCATGTCCTCTTTACCTAGCTGTGGGCTCAGCCTAGGTCCTCATGCATGTGCAGTAAGCATTCTTGCCCCTTGAGCCATGTCTCCAGCCCGCTTGCCTTCATTTAAAAAAAAACCAGTTTTTAAAACTGTTGTCCCCCATTTTTTAATTATACATGCCTGAACATGGAGCTGACATGTAGCTCTGCGTGATTTTGAGCAGTTGTATTTTTTTTTTCTGTATGTGTACGAATGTACTGTCTGCATGCAAGTCTGTGCACCCGTGTCGTGCAATGCTGCGGAGGTCAGAAGAGGGCGTCGGATTCCCCTGGAGCTGGAGTTCTCCTGGAATTGGAGTTTCAGACGGTTCTCAGCCGCCATGTGGGTGCTGGGGATCGAACCCGGGTCCTCTGCAAGAGCGGTCGGTGCTCTTAACCGCTAGGCCATCTCTCCAGCCCCGAGCAGTTGTATTTTTATTTTTCAAGAATTCATTTTTGTTTTCTGTTATTTTTCCTATGGCTCTTTCATATTACATTCTTTATTGTATCGCGTTGTTGGTATTAATTTTAGAACTTTTGAAAAAATTCTTTTCCTTGAATGATCTAAATCTCCTAAATTTTATATTCTGGTTTTCTTAGTTTTTTTCTTCTGTGGTTTTCCTGATTGTGAAGAGGTCTTGATCCTGTTTGTGATTAAAGGTCCAAGTAGATGCCTGGGTGGTGGATTCTTCCCCTACAGCTCTGAGGGACTTTTTCCCTAATGTAGACCCTAATATAGAAGTGCTGAGGTCTAGTACTGAGTACCATGACCTTTCCTTCAGGACATGCCACTGGGATAAAGGGCAGTGAGCAGGGTATAACAGACCCTCACTTTGTAATGTTAGGGAGGTTTTGCCGCCTCCACCTCCACCCAGGCCCCATAGAACTGTCCGTCTGTCGTCGTTCCCCCCCCCGCCCCCGCCCCCAGTGAGCAGGGTGGAAGGGGCTGACCCTCCTTCCTGTCTTGCCCATTAAGGATCCCTGCCAGTCCTCCAAGCTTTGCAGCCCTGTCTCAAAGGATTAGGCCCTCACCCACAGCTGGTCCAGGCACTGTAGCACCTTGTTCCTGTAGGACACATTGGGAGTTGTATTGAGTCACTCAAAGCAGTCTGAGCACACCTCAAGGGCTAACATCACAGGCTAGGAGTCTCAGAAAGTATTAAATAAATGAAGAAATGTTTGATGGCTAATGTGTAGTGTAAGCTTTACTGAACAATGGGATATCCTGTGTCCATAGCATCAAGTAGGACCCGTGAGAATCCTGTGAGTGTGGCCTTATATTATTCTGTGGACACCCAGTTTCCTCTCTCTTCAGGAAATGAGACTACAAACAACTCTGTGTGGTCATAGTGGTTTATAGAGAAGCCTTTCAGTGGGAATGGACCAACCACCAATTGATCTCCATAGGCACAGGCACCCTCTCTGAGTCTGATGTTCACAATTGTGAATGTATGTAGACACACTGGTGGAGTCTTAAGTCAGAATTCTAGCAGTCTCTTAACTACTTTGAATCATTATACTTTTTGCCTTTTAACATAGATTGTAGTTTTTGAAAGATAATTGCTGGACATTTGCCACTGGCTGATGATAATCAGTAAAATATTCATGATTCTGTCACTAGTTCCCCTTTAATTAAATAGGATTTTCTTTATATTTTTGCTTTAACCATTTTGATATAGTTTATTAAAAGTTCACCATAACTTCATAATATAATTTTCCCAACTGCTTAAACAGATATTCTTTCATTTTTATTGGTTTATTGAGTTTTGCAGTGCTGGGGGTTGAATATAGTCTCTTCCACAGTGACTTTAAATTGCCAGGGAAGCTCTCTACCCTCTAAATGTTTCTGCAGCCCTTGAAAATACTATTTTAAGCTGTAAGACTCCATGTAGCCCTCCCTCTCTCCTGCCTTTCCTCCTTCCACATTCTTTCTCCTACTTCCCCTCCCTTTCCTCCCTCTGTTCTTCTCTTCTCTCCTCTCCTCTCCTCTCTCCCTCCATCCTTTTCTTTTTTTCTTTTTTCTTTTTTTCTTTTTAAAATTTTTTAAATTTTATTTATTTCAGTATGTGTATGAATGTACTATCTGCATGCAGGTGTGTGCACCCATGTCGTGCAATGCCGCGGAGGTCAGAAGAGGGTGTAGGATTCCCCTAGAACTGGAGTTCTCCTGGAATTGGAGTTTCAGACAGTTCTCAGCCGCCATGTGGGTGCTGGGGATCGAACCCGGGTCCTCTGTAAGAGTGGTCAGTGCTCTTAACCACTAGGCCATCTCTCCAGCCCCCTCCATCTCCTTTCTCAGATGGCTGGGATTACAGGTGTGTGCCACCCATGTCCAGGACCTGTGGAAAGATGACTTGGAAGCTCAGAATTCTGAGCACTTTGTAAGTGTGGGCAGTTACTCTTGTGCAGCAGTAATTAAAAGCTTAGTGCAGTGCTTTGGGATGGAGTCTTGCATGTGGCCAGTCCTGTGTAGATGTCCCCATCCATTCTTTGACCTCTTGATTTTGATGCCAGGTGTTAGGCTATTTACATCTCATGAAACCTCTGCCCTTATAAATAGGATGAGCCCTTTTGGGTGAGACACTGTCTATACAAAACAGCTGGCCTTTTCTTACCTCCATTTCTGCCAACCTAGCTTTCATTCTAAAAGTAGAATGCTTCTTTATTTTCTGTTATTATTTATTTAATTCTCCCAACTTTGTTTTATGTACCCTAACATAGTTAATATTCATAAGAAGGTCTAATAATTTGCACAAAAATTTATGAACAGATTGAACCCAATAGGCAGAAATGAGCAGTTTTTCATAGAAACCTATGCTCTTCTGAATAGTCTTCTTACATTCATTAAAATTCTCTGGTGAATGGAAATATTAACAGAGTTCATCTTATTACCTGTAATGACAGTGACATAACGAGCAAACCACCAAACCTGCTGTTTTAACAAAGGAGTGGTGTCAAGTGTTAACAATCATGAAGTGATTTTAATTCAGACTTGGTCTCCTGATATGTAATAAAGCTCAGATCTGCTCATTGCTCTATTTTTAGCTCTACCCCCCCATGACTAAATTTCTTTTCTAGAAAAAATGGGATATTTTTCCCTCCCTATAGTCAGCTGGGGTAACTGTAAGAAACTCTTAAGATTCGAATTTTTTGTGACTTTAACATGTATTGTCATATTGATTCTTGCAGTGACAAGTGCCAGTCCACACTGCTGTCAGTAGTAGCAGTGTGTGACTCTGTCCCAGCACTACCAGGCATTGGTTTGTATTGTTTTGTTTTTTCATTTCAGAAAAGGTGTTTCTTTTTTCTTTTAGATGGGGTATTCTGTAACCCCTGCTGCCCTGGAACTTGCAGTCCAGGCTGGCCTTGATGTCACAGAGAACTGTCAGCCTCTGTCTCCAGAGTGCTGGGATTAAAGGCGTGCACCACCACACCCAGGTAGAAAAGGTGTTTCTAATTGAATTAGGTAGAAAATAGAAACTGTTTTATTCAGTTTCTTCTTTGCCTTCTGTTGACAGTGTTTCCCTATTTAAAATTTTAACTTAATGGTTATATATAACTAAGCCACTAATTATGAGTTTATAAATTAATGAGTAAAGAAAAATTAGAATATATCTCAACTGTTTATAGTTATACTCAGTCTAGATTATACTGGTGTACCTATGGAACTATAAACTGAAATATTAATACCCAGTCAACTGATATGAAAATCAGTATGAGTAATCCGGTTGAAGCCTGTAACTCTTGTGGCTCTATTTTCCTTTCCTTCCTTAAAATAAAAATGTCAAGCTTAGCTTTTTTTTATTTTTTGGCCTGTATCCATGTGTGCATGAGCACAGCATGTAAGCAGATGTCCTTGTGTGAGCACAGCATGTAAGCAGATGACCATGTGTGTGAGCACAGCATGTAAGCAGATGTCCATGTGTGTGAGCACAGCATGTAAATGGGTGTCCATGTGTGTGAGCACAGCATGCAAGCAGATGTCCATGTGTGTGAGCACAGCATGTAAGCAGATGTCCATGTGTGTGAGCACAGCATGTAAGCAGATGTCCATGTGTGTGAGCACAGTATGTAAGCAGATGTCCATGTGTGTGAGCACAGTATGTAAGCAGATGTCCATGTCTATGAGCACAACATGCAAGCAGATGTCCATGTGTGTGCACAGTATGTTAGCAGATGTCCATGTGTGTGAGCACAGCACGTAAGCACATATCCATGTGTGTGCACAGCATGTAAGGAGATGTCCGTGTGTGAGCACACCATGTAAGCAGATGTCCATGTGTGTGAGCACAGCATGTAAGGAGATGTCCATGTGTGTGAGTACAGTATGCAAGCAGATGTCCATGTGTGTGAGCACAGCATGCAAGCAGATGTCCATGTGTGTGCGCGCATCATGTAAGCAGATGTCCATGTGTTTGAGCACAGCATGCAAGCAGATGTCCATGTGTGTGAGCACACCATGTAAACAGATGACCATGTGTGTAAGCACAGCATGTAAACAGATGACCGTGTGTGTGAGCACAGCATGTAAACAGATGTCCATGTGTGTGCGCACAGCATGTAAGAAGATGATCATGTGTGTGAGCAGATGTCCGTGTGTGTGCATAGCATGTAAGCAAATGTCCATGTGTGTGTAAACAGCATGTAAGCAGATGACCATGTATATGTGAGCAAAGCTTGTAGCAGATGATTGGACCTGATTGCCTGGACTTTTTACCAATTCACTTTTCCTCTCTTTTTTTTTAAAATTAAAAAAAATTTTTTTTAATTTAATTTTTATTTTTGTATGTGTATGAATGTACTGTCTGCTTGTAGGTTTGTGCACCCATGTTGTGCAATGCCGCGGAGGTCAGAAGAGGGTCTTGGATTCCCCTGGCACTGGAGTTCTCCTGGAATTGGAGTTACAGACTGTTCTTAGCTGCCATGTGGGTGCTGGGGATCGAACCCGGGTCCTCTGCAAGAGCAGTTGGTGCTCTTAACCACTAGGCCATCTCTCCAGCCCCACTTTTCCTCTCTTTAAAAATGTGAAACTTTATTATTATTGTGAATGTATCAGCTGTAAATATGGCTATTTTTATGTCCTAGTAGTTAGAACTATTTAGTGCTCTGCGTACCACCCCTGTAAGAACTCAAAATCCCTACAAAAACTTGAGGGGGTAAGGAATAGTTAAGGTACCTGAGGACTGGAGTTTGGATCACCAGAAACTGTGTAAATAGCAGGGCGGGCTGGCAGCCCACCTATAGTCCCAGCCCACAGAGGTGAAACAGGGAACCTCTACAGCAAGCTGGCTGGCTAGACTACCTAAGTAGTGAACTCTGGGTGAGCAATCTTAGATGATATCCAGAGTCCCCTCAGGCTTGCACACGCATGCAAATATAGGTGCATGCAAACACATGCTTGCACACATACCATAAGTATTGCTATGCCAGCTCCTCCACCCGATCCTTGCCCCCCCCCAAAAAAAAAACACCCTTCAGGCTAAATATATGTTGAAGTGTTCTTTGTGCACAGTGGAGATTGGGACGGAATCAGCCTATGTGAAAAAGCACTAATATGCCCCCCGTCCACACAGGAAGCCTTTGCCATGTAGCACACCAGGGAGTAAGACAGAACATGTGGTCTTTCCAGGTAAATACAATTTGACCATCAAGTTTTATTTAACTATTTGATATTCATAAAGTTTGGGAATTGGGGTGGGGAGATATAATGTAGTTATGACTGCTAAGAAATTGAGCTTTGATATCTTCTGGCACTGCCATATAGTATCCATGACTTGTACTTTGAAGTCATAGTTACCTCACCACTAAGAAAGAAGGGAATACCTGATTTTGAATGGAGTATTTGGCAGAGTGCTTCTCTTGATTGCACTGTGTCCTTCTAATACAAAGATTTCAGGTATTTTTTTTTTTTTTTTTTAGTCTGGGTGGCTCTACAATATTACTACATTTGGTGATGTCATGCCCATGTTTTAATGCATCCCCCAGGAGCCTTTTCCACTCTCCTCGGTTGTCAGTTCTTCTTCCTCTTTTCTTCTTTCATTTTCCTTACTTTGAATTCCCTCACCAGAGTCTTCCCTTGTCCTCCTCTCACTTTTCTACCTCTAAAGAAAGGCAAGACCCATCTGCGGACCTGGCTGGAAAAGCTTCCTATGTATATTATTTAAGAATAAGGCTGGAGACATGGCCTAGCGGTTAAGAACGCCGACTCCTCTTGCAGAGGACCCGGGTTTGATCCCCAGCACCCACATGGTGGCTGAGAACCGTCTGAAACTCCAATTCTAGGAGAACTCCAGTTCCAGGGGAATCCGACACCCTCTTCTGACCTGGAACGGCATTGCACGACACGGGTGCACAGACCTGCATGCAGACAGTACATTCATACACATAGAGAAAAAAAAAAGAATAGAGGTAGATGGCTGGTAGAGGTGAAAAGAATATTTTAAGTTGATGATTATTATTATGTGTGCATCCTGGAGCAAGTGTAGAAAAAGCAGGTCAGACGCCAGGGTGCTGAGAGGAAGGTACTGAATTCCAGTGACAGAGAGGACAGAGCCAGATGTGACCATAAGAGGGGCTGACCATGTCAAATGAGTCTATGCAAAGAGGCACATAAGTTCAAAAAGATCTATCCAGCATTATCGAACCAGAGATGGATTTGTTTGAAGGTATAATCTGAAGAATGTGTTTGAAGTTAGTTTACAGTTATCTCATTACCACTGGCCCAACCCAGGAATAATCTAACAGCTGAGGAAACAATGTGAAAATATACAGTTAGGCCGGGCGTGGTGGTGCACGCCTTTAATCCTAGCACTTGGGAGGCAGAGGCAGGTGGATCTTTTTTTGAGTTCAAGGCCAGCCTGGTCTACAGAGTGAGTTCCAGGACAGCTGGGGCTACAGGGAGACCCTGTTTCGAAAAAGACCACAAAAAAAAAAAGTTAGGTTTTGATGCTGATACAAAAAAGTTTAAATGATCATTAATTATATAGTTATTTCATTTTTGGTCTTTAATTTTATTATAGCTTTATATAAGGGTTAGTTTATTTTTAAAAAAATGTTTTATCTGCCAGGTAATAATACTAAAATTATTGTCTAAATGTATATTTTCATAGATTTATATTTTTGTTTAATAATGTTTCTAACTTTTCGTGTTTGGTTTCACTGATCTGTTGGGGATTCGTAACACTTTTAAATAAATAAATAAATAAATAAATAAATAAATAAATAAATGTATTAGTGTTACTATGTAAACACTTCCAGTAAGGTTCAGTTTTGAGATGATGTCAAGGGGCACCAGATAAGCTCAAACTATGAGAGGACTTAGTGAAGTGTGGTTGTGGGAAGACTATTCTGGACAGTTTTTCTTTCTTTCTTTTTTTTCATGAGAAGGAATACAGTGAATTTGTACACCTGGAGTTTGGTTTTAGTTGGTCTGCAGATGAGGAAGGTCTGGCTTAAGGATAGTTCACAGACTGGTGACATGGAAAGTGTTTAAGCCCTTTGAGAACTCATGAATGGATTTAAAGCTTCAGGATGGTCAATGAGGTTTGTATTTTCAAAGCAGTAAAAAACAAGTAAGTTACTACAAACACAGATGCCTTGGGTAAGCACTGGGAGAGACAGAAGCAGAGCTGGGAAGTACTTAGGAGCTGGCAGTCATAGCCAGGTCTGCCTGAGCACCTGCCTGGCTGAATGTGGCAGTAGTTGCTGACCTAGCAGCAAAGAGCCCTGAACATGGAAAGTGTGGACGTGTGGGTTCCCCTGGAAGATGCAGTGATGGAGGGCCGAGTGAGGTCTAAAGTGGCATGTAGTCTTTAGAGCACTGCCAGCATGGAGTTGGCGGTTGAAGTTCTGAGAACGGATGAAGTTATCAAGAATAAAAATTAAAACCAAAAGAAGCCAGAGTGGTAGGAGGACTGTCAGAAGAAAGTGATGCCAGAGAAGCAGGAGTAAGAATGTTCTACAGAAAACGTCTGTGCTGGATGTTACAGAGTTCGGACACAGAACAAAAGTACTGTTTGCTCTCACTTGTGAGATTCTAGAGATCAAAAGTAAAGGATTAAACAGTTTCTGCAGATGGAAAAAAGCAAAAGGAAAAGAGACAACGGTTTAGTTTTGAAGAATTACATAGATCCAAAGATAAATAGTGCATACATAGTGCCTAGAAGATGAAGTGCTGAGAAAGAGTAGCTAGTGAGGAAGCAGTTGAAGACGAAGAGGCAGCGATGGATGGAGGCACCTACATTCCCAGAAGGGCGCAGTGAGCCAAGGCCAGGATGGAGGAAGACCAGACTTTGGATTATAGGGGATAAAAGGAAGCCAAGGCTGGCAGCAGGTAAATTTGTGTGTACCAAGACAGACAGTGAGGAAATTTGTTCCTGAAATGCTGCCTGTCTGCTTCTTTCATATTGACAGCATTGTTACTTGTTGAGGTGGAAGAGGTAAGGGGTGGTGAAGAGCAGGACTTGTTTGAAACATTAGCCCTGCAGCAGAGTGACTGGGGGAGGGGCTCCAGGAGAAGAATTTGAAGTTATTGACAATGAATTGAGAGCAGTGTGTCTTTGTGAATTTTCCCAGCAGCTGGAGCAGCAGTCCCAATCTGCCCTTGCTGGGCTATGTGGGGTATATGTGAACTAGAGTCTGGTTTCAGCTGAGTCTCTTCACACAGCAAGGAAGGAAATATAGGGAGTGTGATTCACTCCCCTTTGACACATACACTATTGTTTTGTGCTGTGATGTTAAAATATCGTCTGAGGGTGTTGAAGTGTGTTAACTGAAGCTTGTTGCTCCTTCCCAGACTGCTGTCTTGTTTTTCTTTAAGTTCTTGTCCGCTTTTTTATACTATTTCTGTCTCCCCCTTTTCTGTTTTCTTCCTTGTTGTCAGTTGTTCTATCACATTGCTGTCTGCATGCAAGTCTCTATCAGCCCTACACCCAGGACTTTGTCAACATCGGGGATATCACACCTCTGAAATAAAGCTGTGGGCTGGAAGACCAGACAACCAAGCTTGTTAGAATTGTGTGCAAAGTAAGAGTAAATAAACTGAGTGTGATTCTCATGTGCTGTGCTTTGAGGGCATACATGAATGTTTGTACATGAATTTTGTGACATTGGATTGTTTCTCAGTTGTCCATATATGAAATGTTTGTTGACCGTATTCCCATTGTGTTTTTTTCTTACTTTGAATTTCCATGGATTATAATATTCTTAAGAGCCTGCAATGTGTATGATTCTATCTTGTGAAATTGTTCTTTAGTTGTTGCAAAGTATTTTCATATGTATTACCTAAATTTTCAAACCATATGACTAGATATGCTAAATTATTATTATTCTCATGGATTTTCAAAAGTGTATTTTGTATGGAAATAACATTTTCAAATATTTATGCATTTCGTATGCAGATAATGTACCATGTCACAGCTTGATTATTTAGTCATGTCACATGTAAATGACATAGAACAATGTAAAGCAAATATTTGGAGGGCTCAAAAATAAGTTATCTACTCTTGCTTGTCACATTTTCATGTTGGATGAATTTCCTCATCTGTGAACATCTCATGTACATATCAATAATTTTAATTTTTAACTAAGCATATATTAAGTGCCTGGTAAGTATTAGTTTATCATTTTCTATGAATTAGTTCTTTTCAGTGCTAGAGATTGACCTCATGCATGTGAGGCAGTCACTCGACCACAGAGCTGCATCCCTGGCTCCCAGTTAACTTCATTTTGACTTCTACCTTCTTTCTTGTCAGGAGGACTTTAACTTCTATATACCTCATTATAAGATTTTGCTTTCTGCCCACCCCAAGGCCATGTTAAGGCTTGAGTAGTTGAGAACCCCTGCTTTATCACACCTGGTCACACTGGTTGGCTAGGAAATGCTTTTCTTCCAGAACCCACTGTACCCTCCAGGTTCTGTGGCCAGATACTGTTTGGGTTTACTCCATGGGAACCATTGGTAAGGTCAAGAGGCTTGGATGCAGGCTCTGGCCTTCCTGCGGTCCTGTAAAGCCTGTTCTTCCACCTGCCACAGGCTGCCCAGGAGCATAGGCCTGCCTAGTGGCTCTTCTCTCTAGCACAGGGGCATCATTTTAACCTGGGAGAAATCCCAACTCTGTTCTCAGTAGGTTTGAGATTTTCTAAATCAAATCTAAAAAGCCTTAACACGAGGAACATAAACGATGTAGTCTATTAAAATAACCTCAACATAGGGAAAAAAACACACAATCTCCAAGAACTTAGTGCAGTGAGTTGTAGAGAAAACCGCAGCTCTCTCTGGTCAGTGCTGTGTCTCTCCAGGATCAGCCCTATGTAGCCTTGTTTGCATAAGCCATTGAAAGATATTAATAATAAAGAATTAATAAACATGTATACATTCTGTTGATAATTTCTAAGGGTGATCTTGAATACTAAACAGAATATGGTGTTTTCCAGTGTTGGATAAACTTTCTAATTTTGTTTTATTTTATTTTACCTAAGAACACTGGAACTATTTTGGGGCTGATGAGAATCTTGGTCCAGTGGCTGTGAGCATTCGGAGGGAAAAACCAGAAGAAATGAAAGAAAATGGATCTCCATACAACTACAGAATAATTTTTAGGACTAGTGAGGTAAGTTGCAAGTAATAGAGATTTGTGGCTTAATTGAAGAAGGGAAGCTGGAGTAGAAGCAGTGTAGAGGGACTCAGTGGAGGACCTGATGTATGTAGCCTGTGCTCGCAGATGTCTTTGTAACAAAGAAGGCTCAGCCTTAGGACTGGGGTGATGGGTCGGTTGATAAAATGCTTGAAGGGCCTGAGTTCAGTCCTCAGCACCTGTGTGTTAAAAGCCCAGCATGGTGACATGTTCTTGCAAGCCCAGCACTGAGAAGCCACAGATAGACAGATCCCTGAAACTTACTGACTAGACAGATTAAGTCTACTTGTCAGCTTCTAGGCCCGTGAGAGAGACCCTGCCTTTAAAACTCAGTGGACCCTGCCTTTAAAACTCAGTGGAGGGCACCTAAGGATTGACACTCGAGGTTGTCCTCTGGCCTCATGTACTGGTGTGTACTATATGAGCTCGTGTGCAAAACAAAGCTCCTGTGTTCATTCTGGTGGTGATACAGGTAAACACTGTTGGTTAACTCTGGTTCTTTCAATCTAGCTCTGGGTGGATGCAGTAAAGAAATGGAGTTTCCGTTCAGAGAAAGACAGGTCGGGAGGAAGCTGGAGCCCTCAGAATCACAAAGCCATCCAGAGGAGCCAGAGTACTCAGGGATGAGAGAGAGTCACCTGAGACCTGACTGAGTTTTCCCTGCTACCACGTGGGGCTGTATTGAAAGGAAAAGGCTTCTCCCTTCACTGTGCCCTAGGCATCTTCTCTGGGGCCTAGAGCACAGATTATTTGGACCAGAAAGTTATCTATTAATGAGTCAAACAGGCTTTCTGAGCTCTTTAAATAATCTTGCCACATTTATTTATCTAACCTAAATATTCTGTGTGTGTATGTGTGTGTGTGTGTGTGTGTGTGTGTGTTCACATATGTGTGTCCAGGTGGAGCACAGAGGACAACTTGGAGGAGTTGGCTTTCTCCTTCAACCATGTACATTCGGGAATCAAACTAAAGCTGTCAGGCTTGGCCGACCTGTGCCTCTGAGCCATCTCGCTGGCCTCTCAGAGCTCTTTAGGAGTCTAAATACATGGATTTTATTCTTGTTTGTTTGTTTGTTTTTTGGTCTTTTTGAGACAGGGTCTCCCTGTAGCCCCAGCTAGCCTGGAACTCGCTATGTACACCAAGCTGGACTGGAACTCACAGAGATCCACCTGCTGGGATTAAAGGCATGCACCACCACACCAGGCTATAGTTTTTTATTTATTTATTTATTTATTTATTTATTTATTTATTTATTTTTTTGTCTTTTCGAGACAGGGTCTCCCTGTAGTCCCAGCTGTCCTGGAACTCACTTTGTAGACCAGGCTGGCCTTGAACTCACAAAGATCCGCCTCCCAAGTGCTAGGATTAAAGGCGTGCGCCACCACGCCCGGCTGATTTTTATTTTTTAAGATGAAGCTCAAGTTTAAAAAAGAAAGAAAAAATAGCCTACAAAGCATTTTTTAAAGAGCCTTATGAACAATTTGGAGGTTCTTTTTTGTTTTCTTTCTAAGCATATCTTTAATTATTGCAGTTGTCAGTATATTGCCCCAGCTCCTAATTCACTTTAGGATTGTTCTTATGTATCAATGCCTAATACCCCTGAGGTACTAAGAAAATAATGGTTTTGAAATTAGTTTAAATGGAGCTTTTGGCTTCATTTCCCTCATTGAATTCAAGGCAAATTTCAGGGGTTGGCTTCCTAACTTCCTAACTGTTGCTGAGCTTGAACTCTGGGGAAATTAAAAATAGTATTTTTAAAACAAGGCTTTAATATCTAATGTGTTGTTTATAGTGGCCAGGGAGGAGTGAAGAGTCAGCCTATGTTCCCTGGCTTTTCTCATCAGAGCTGATAGTTCAGTTGTGGTTCCCTGCTGTTTGTTGGGCACGCATCTGCAATTGGATCCTGTGTTGGGAGGCGCACACCGGCAGCCCTGCTTCCAGCTTCCAGAACTACCACATGTGTGCAAACTATCTTATTTCCAAGTGTTTTTTTCCTTGATGTTCTTTTCTCTCACACCCCCCCACTCCCTCCTAGCTTTTCTTTTCTATGTGGTTTTTATCCATTTATTCTGAGTTGTTTTCTCCGTAGGCCTTTTCTTCTCATCTTTTGCCCTTGCCCTCCACACTCACTGTCCAGAGGTAACTTCTGCCCTGTGCCCTGTGCCCTGTGCTCTGTGCTCTGAGCCCCACTGGCTTTTCCTTCTGCCGTTCACCTTCCACTGTTTCCACCCAGGTGCTCTGCATGGCCGCCCTCCTGATCTGCAGTCCCAGGTTTGGTCCTCTCCTGCTGGCCTGCTCAGGCCAGTTCTATCTGCAGTCCCAGGTTTGGACCCCTCCTGCTGGCCTGCTCAGGCCAGTTCTATCTGCAGTCCCAGGTTTGGACCCCTCCTGCTGGCCTGCTCAGGCCAGTTCTATCTGCAGTCCCAGGTTTGGACCCCTCCTGCTGGCCTGCTCAGGCCAGTTCTATCTGCAGTCCCAGGTTTGGACCCCTCCTGCTGGCCTGCTCAGGCCAGTTCTATCTGCAGTCCCAGGTTTGGACCCCTCCTGCTGGCCTGCTCAGGCCAGTTCTATCTGCAGTCCCAGGTTTGGTCCTCTCCTGCTGGCCTGCTCAGGCCAGTTCTATCTGCAGTCCCAGGTTTGGACCCCTCCTGCTGGCCTGCTCAGGCCAGTTCTATCTGCAGTCCCAGGTTTGGACCCCTCCTGCTGGCCTGCTCAGGCCAGTTCTATCTGCAGTCCCAGGTTTGGACCCCTCCTGCTGGCCTGCTCAGGCCAGTTCTATCTGCAGTCCCAGGTTTGGACCCCTCCTGCTGGCCTGCTCAGGCCAGTTCTATCTGCAGTCCCAGGTTTGGACCCCTCCTGCTGGCCTGCTCAGGCCAGTTCTATCTGCAGTCCCAGGTTTGGACCCCTCCTGCTGGCCTGCTCAGGCCAGTTCTATCTCTTGAGTCCTTTCCCTTGGTCTTTAGTAGAAAAATCCTTGTCAGATTGTTGTTAATTCCCCTTGTTATTTAGATTCAAAGAAAAAAATGCTCAGTCCTTGGCCACTTCTACCATTCTCTTTGGGTCAGGAGTCCTGAAGTTACATTTGACACCCCCCTCCGCATCTTGTCTCCTAAATACTATATGCCTAGAATGCAGCCTCTTCTGTCCCCAAGGCCTAGGCCTGGTCTCACATCCTTTCAACCTGGCAGGGACTCTGAATTCTAATCCAGGGTTCTCTTTCCTCCTTCAGAATCTTTTAGCCTCTTCCTAGTAACTTGGTGCACCTAATGAGTCCTCTCCAACCCCCTCCCTTGCAACGCCCCTGGCTCTGTCCATTTTAGTGGCTCTGGCCTCTTCCTCAGGGCTCCCCCAGACATCTGCCTCTGCCTCAGGGCTGGGGTGCTCTGTGTGCCTCCTGGGCGGTGGCCTCCCCCAGGAACGTCCTGGGTTCTCGTGCTTTCTCGGCCTCTGACCTTCACTCATAAATCGCCAGGTACTTCACTGGCCACTGAATCTAACATTTCTGCTCTCTCCCCGTTCCGGGCCCTAGTCCCTGCTTTTTCATTAACACTTATAACTGTCTTATATATTGTACATATTTTTGTTTTGTTTACTTTCTGGTTTTCCCACCAGAATATAAGCCCCACAAGGATAGCGACTTTTATTATTTGTTCATTAGTGTGTATCTAGTGACTACAATAGTCTCTTTGCAGGCCTAGGGGTGTGGTGCAGTGGTAGAGTGTTTGCCTGGCTTGTGCAAAGCCTCCACTTTCTTCTCACATTTCAACTTACTCATCAGCTTAATTTCTCCCAAGTGTGCCATCATTTTGTCTGAACAGCTTCTGAGATTGGGCAGTGGAGCCAGGACCTCAGCTGCAGGGCCTTCTACCACCCTTGTTCCTGGCCCCACCGTCCTGCCTGTCTAGGGTTCATCTCCAGCCACTCTCCTTGGCCACTTAGGTTCCCTCATGCCTTCTCTGTCTTTGGGCTGTCTTAGGGCTTACTCTCTTGTGTTTTTAGTGAACTGTCATCCCTAGATTACATGTGCGTATTTCTCCCTCCCTGTTTACATACTATATACATCCTAAACCATATTAAACAAGTTGTCATGTTGTAGAACACTTCACAGAGTATGTATTTAATGGAAATCTGCTTCCTATATGTTTTTATCTCATGTCATCAAACAGTAGTTAAATTACATGAATAGTTTTGCCACATGGAACTTTGAAAATCAAGACTGCTTTAGGCTTCATGCCTGGGTTTACTCTTCTCCAACAAGTCCTCATTACAAAGAAAATGTCTTTGTTTGAGCTGGTGTTTGATTCTAGCGGTGCTAGTTGACGATGCTGCTGGCTGCAGTCATTGCTATGTTACAGGACAGGAGCAGCTTGCGCTCTTCAGCTACATGTTAGGTAATGTGCAGCTTTATCCTCCCTCCTACCTTTAATCACTTAAAACGGTGTTATTTAGCCAGGCAGGTGGACCTCTGTGAGTTCAAGTCCAGCCTGGGCTACAGGACGAGTTCCAGGCCAGCTGGGGCTACAGGGAGACCCTGTCTCAAAAACATCCAAAAAAAAAAAAAAAAAAAGATGTAACTTGGACCCAGGGGTGGTGGTGCATACCTTTAATCCCAGCACTCGGGTGGCAGAGGCAGGTAGATCTCTTATGAGTTCAAAGCCAGCCTGATCTACAGAGTGAGCTCCAGGCCATCTGGGGCTAAAGGGAGACTCTGTCTCAAGAAGACAAAAAAAAAAGTTCAAGTATATGGGTCATTTCTATCATCTGATGTTCTTTTAATCATGTGTGGCTGCAATCCACACGATATTCTTCCCTCCTAGAACCAGGCTGGCAATTCTTCAGGGCTGCAAGCTTAAAGGCTGTCTCCTGCCTGCAGGCTGACAGTCTCTAGGCTTAGCTCTGGCAAGAGGAGGCGGGGAGGGGACCGCGAGAAAGTTACCTGATTGGGGGGGAGGGGGAGACATGGACTCAGTGGGTGAAGGTCCAGGAGATTGACTCTCATTTATTCATGCCATCAGTGTATTTATATACCAAAGGCTAGTGTGCTCTGGGCAAGGAAATGGGGGGGGGGCAGGTGGAAGGGAAGGGTGAGCTGCCTTGGCTCCTATGGGGGTGGGGTGGCTGCAGAGCTCCTGTTTGTGCAACTGGTAAACTAGAGGTAACATTTTTGCTCAATACCTCAAGGGAAGGGGGCATCCAGTTCTAGAACTTTGCAAGAGATAGGCGAGGCAAGAAAATACTGCAATATCCCAACCCTCTGGAGCTATAGATAATTCACAGAGACAACTGAATGCTCACAGAGATATCAGATAACTCTCGGGGGTTCTACAGGACAGGTTCTACATGTCCTTGCCTCAAGCCAGGCAAAGTTTCATTCCTACACAAGTATTCTTTTGATGTCTGCCTGGGATGCCTCCTTCGTTCCTTGTCTGCCTTGCAGAGGGAGGCAGAGACCTTGATCTTAATGGATCTCTTTAAAAGAAGGCTACTTTTAAGCCGGCCATGGTGCCACGCGCCTTTAATCCTAGCACTCGGGAGGCAGAGGCAGGCGGATCTTTGTGAGTTCAAGGCCAACCTGGTCTACAGAGTGAGTTCCAGGACAGCTGGGGCTACAGGGAGACCCTGTCTTGAAAAGACCCCCCCCCCAAAAAAAAGAGAAGGCTTACTTTTGTTGACACGTGAATATCTCAGTACCATAATATATTCTTTTGAAGTTGTGTGTAGGAGGCAGGTTCTTGGAATTACTGACCTTATTTTTATATATTAAGTTTATGTATTATTTATTGTTACCTCTGCTGACTTGACCAAGAACTGGGCATTCCTCAGCCTGGGACAGAGGTACTGTCTAGACACATCCAGCAAGGCCTCACCACAACACCTGTCTGTCTTGCAGCTCATGACCCTGAGAGGGTCTGTCCTGGAAGATGCCATTCCTTCTACAGCCAAGCACTCGACAGCCAGAGGGCTGCCCCTGAAAGAGGTGTTGGAGCATGTGATCCCCGAGCTCAATGTCCAGTGCCTGCGGCTGGCCTTCAACACACCCAAAGTCACAGAACAGCTCATGAAGCTGGATGAACAAGGGGTAAGTGTGACGCCAGGTGCCCATTCTCACTGCTCAGGTCCTCTGCTGGGCTTCCGGAACACAGGCCTAAGTGCTGCTTCTGAGATGGGGACATTGTGCCATTTCCTGTGAAGAATAGTCTCTTCATGATTATTCATTGGTTTCTGAATATTTCTTATCTCGTGGTGGAGCAGGTAGATGCAGTGCTTTAAGTGCATTCAGCTCTTTGATAATCTCCCACATAGGCAGTAGATTTCTGAGTATCTGGGGAAAAGTCATAGCAGTAATAACAATAATAATTAGCATAATATTATTACAGTGGTAGTAATTAAAATACTAATTGTTAATAGCTGTCACTCATGAATGTATTCACCAGCTCTATTCTAGGTATTTTTCTTTTTTAATCTTAAGTATTTTTATTTTATGCATATGAGTATGTTGCCTATGTGTGTGTGTGAATGCACCCATGTCATGCAATGCCCCCAGAGGTCAGAAGGTATCAGATCCTCTGGAACTGGGGTTAAGGACAGTTGTTAGCTGCCATGCAGGTGCTGGGAATTGATTCTGGCTCTTTTGCAAGATCAGCCAGTGCTCTTAACCACTGAGCCATCTCTCTAGCCCCTATTCTAGGTATTTAAAATGTTATCCCATTTAATCTTCCAACCTTAAAAGAATGCTATTGTTACTATCCCAGTTTTAGAGATAAGGAATTTGGGGCACACATTATGTATCCAGTGTTACATTGTTTTATAACTTAGGAAACCAGGTTGCAAACACAGTCTCTGAATTCCAAATCAGTGCTGTTAGCCACTACACCATAGCATTCTTAAAAGCTTGGGTTTTTGAAACTCTATTTCTTAGGACCACCAAAGATGCACTTTACCTAAGATTTTTAAGTCTAAGAAGTTTAAATTTAGGGCTTGAATCAGTGGCATCATTAAAATGCTCAAGATTTGTAACTCTTATTCCTAAATATGATGTCATTTGGTCAAAATGCACCTAGTGCTGAGGTTGATGGACTAGTGGCTCTAGAAGAAGAGGAGCAGATGTAATTTGAGACTGCCACCAACCAGTGTGATAGCCACACTGTGCTTGGAGTAATTTGAGTGTGCAGGCTAATTTGGTAGATACTGTACTTACATGATCTTACTTTTAACTTTTTTTTTGTAGCACTTTAGCCATATTGCACCCTAGCAGTGGCTAAAAGTAGTCTGAGCATTGCATGTGAAAAGTTCCTCAACATGTAAAATTGGTTCAGGTATTGACTTACATTTTATGAACAAATTATGATTGCATTTCCTTAAAGAAACATTCCAATTTTACTAAACTGAAATTGAAAGTCCAAAAAAAGTCAGTTTCAAGGCATTTTTGTTCTTGTACTTCATTTGGTGAGCATACAAAATGAGCCTGTAGTTGATCTAGCTTTTTTAATCTTTGGTTTTTCTATGATACTTTTTATAATGTATAGTTAATATCTATTTCATATAAATATATGGAAAATACCGTAAGTGTCCATGTTTATAACCCACAATTTGGAGCACTTTGGATGCTTCAGAAGACACCAGCTTCATGAACTTGCCTATTCTGAGGATTGTCTTCCAGCACGTAGTCTGGTTGTTAATAAAGGAGGCATAATACCACAGTGTTTAGGTTCAGTTTTACTGCTTCAGTCATTTCAATTACTGTGCTTATTCAAGAGGACAGACCCACTTAGGCATTGGCAATATAGTCATATACTTTATATTCTAAATCTATATTTAGAACAGATTACTTCTTATAAAGGTATTTTATTATTATTCCCCTTATTGTAAACATATTAAATAAAAATCATGGATGCTCAAGTTGTAGATTTTTATGGGATGTCAGGGACATTTTATGTTCTCTTGGCGACTCATCATCTTGGCTGCAGATGGTGTTGATCTGTGATGAACATTTAATAGCCTCCAACACAGAAAATATAATAGGATTGTCATAATAAGTTTAACTTGGTTAAATTTATTAATTCATAGAGTTGCCCATTATTTTGTAATTATCACCTTCCTATTCTTGGTTATTATATATCCTCCTTCATAAATTACTAATTGTAATATATGGTAGTTGATTTCTTTAAGCATTAAAATTTGTCAGTGGTGGGGGGGGTGCCCAGTTTTATTTTGGAAAAAAGTGCCTTAAATAGGTGGTCCCATAAAATAGGGTTTTCTTTTAGTCGGTAGTTTTTACCTGGGCAGTAGAATTTAATGGTGCATGTGTGAGCTCCGTGTCTGGACTTGAGTGTTCTGCTACTTGCTTCTGTTTATCTCCATGCCATAGCATTCCAAGCCAGAATCCTCTGGGTGCATGCTGGGCGATAGCCCTGCTTTACTCATACATGCCGGGTGATAGCCCTGCTTTACTCATGCTTTACTCAGGAGTCCTGTTTTGGGCAGGAAATCCCATTAATGCCTTGGAGCCATTTTGAAAAACTGATTATTTTGATGCCTATAGTATTTCATATTTTTTAAAAGAATGCATGCAAGCACAGTGAATAATTATAAGGCATTTCTGTTTTCTGTGTTGTCATTGTTTTAAAATAATCAAGCTTTTTGCATATCCTTATATTAAAGAGATTTTTAGTGTGGTGCCAGGAAACTGGACTTACTAAAAGTGTTAGGTCTGGGCTTCCCAGAATCCCAAGGGACACAGGTGCCCACTTCCTCCAGAAGCTGTCAATCTTCTGACCCCTTCCCCTGTCCCTGAGGCCCTGCCCCATGGCTATTAGTGGATGGGCCCCAGGTGCCCTTGCCACCCCTGCCTTTCTGCCCCTGCCATGCTGTCAGGTTCCACCACGTGTCTGCAGGCGGCCCATGCTGGCAGTCCCACATGGAAGCAAAACACGTTCCTGGAGTGACTTAAGCCTCATGTGCCTTTTTATCTGGGGGCTGGATGCTCGATCCTTTATATAACCTAATATTGTGGTGCCATGACTAGGATGTTCAAGCTTTACTTAGGAACTATATGGTAATTAAAGTACCAAATTAATTCAAATAATCCTCTTGGAGGTTTAGCAACCACACTTAAAGCTTTAATCTGATTTGGCAAGAGGGATTTGAAGGGACAATATTTTGGCCCCTATCCTCTGAAGTCTACTTGGGACCTAAGGTCCTGCATCTGCAACTTTGTAAATGTCCTGTGGCAGTGAGTCACCACTCATCCCGGGCCAGGGAGGGCTTGGAGATTCACTAAAAAGGACTTCAAGGGCTGGAGAGATGGCCCAGCGGTTAAGATTACTGGCTGCTCTTGCAGATGATCTGGGTTCAATTCCCAGCATCCATATGGAGGTTAACAACCATCTGTAACTCCAGTTCCAGGGGATCCAACACCCTTTTCTGACCTCTGCAAGCATTGTACAACACAGGTGCACCTACCTATATGCAAGTAATACACTCATAAACATAAATAAAATATTTAAGCTGGGCGTGGTTGCCCACGCCTTTAATCCTAGCACTTGGGAGGCAGAGGCAGGTGGATCTGTGTGAGTTCAAGGCCAGCCTGGTCTACAGAGTGAGTTCCAGGACAGCTGGGGCTACAAGGAGACCCTGTCTCGAAAAGACAAAAGAAAGGACTTTATCTGTCCAGTGTCCAGTCAAGGGAGGAAAGTCCGTATAGAGGAGAGACTCCTCACCCTTCAAAGGGGGTGAAGCTCTGGTCAAGCAAGGCCTGACTTTGTCCTCACATAGATGGAACTGGTGTAGAGAGCCAGGTGCAAGGCCTGAGTGACCCCTAAGGACCAGAACCTCAGACCTTAACACCAAAACAAACTTCATTTATCTGAGCTGTGTGGTTCTAAACACCCCAATAGGAAACTGTAATCTAAAGAAGAGAAAATAAAATAGCTTATTACCAGAAAGATAGGTGAGAGATCTACTGTGTCATGTTAGAAAATATCCCAGAGATAGATTTAATGTGCCATGCCAGAAAATACCACCTTTTATATTCTCATGGTTATGGCTCTCATTCTGGAGCCCTGTGTATTAATTAAAGCTGGCCCTCATCCTGTAGCCCTGTGTACTAAAATTTTTTCCAATTCCTCAAACCAGGGTACGAGTCCTCTCTCCTTCTGCAGACCCTAGGCAGGGATCCTCCAATTGCTAATGCCCCCAGTAGCCCCCTGTTGGTACTGTGAAGTCCCTGCACTGGTATACTCATATAAGACTCAACCAGCTTGCAGAGAAAACATCCACTAAAAGTACTGGCCACTGTCAATCTGGACCAAACCCACCAGGCAGAGCATCCAGAGCAGCCAAAATGGGAAACCGGACTCTAACCCTCCAACCTGACAGCTGTTCCCCAAGACTTAGCCCCCCATTAGCTCTGAAGCAGATACAGAAGAGAGAACAGCCCCCATTTCCTTATCATAAGTAAAAGGCTGGAATGTTAGGTCTGGCTTCCCAGAATCCTAAGGGACACAGGTGCCCACTTTCTCCAGAAGCTGTCAGTCTTCTTTTCCCTTCCCCTGTACCTGAGGTCCTGCCCCTCTTTCTGACCCTGCTACTTGTTGGAGAGGAAAAAGTCCACCCTGATTAGTACAGAAGCGGGTGTGGTGGTAGATGGGTGAGGGGTCTGGAGGAGAGGAGACTGTGGCTGGCAAGTGCAAGCAAAGGGAGAGAGGTCGCTGGAGCTGTGGGGGGAGGGAGAGGTGGAGGAGAAAGAGGTGCTAAGGCTGGAGTGGTGGGAGGAGGGGCAGGCAGAGGAGAGAGGGGTACTGGGGTAGCCAAGGCTGGAGCTGGAGGGGGGGGCAGGCAGAAGAGGGAGAGCTGCTGGGGTAGCCAAGGCTGGAGTCATGGGAGGAGGGACAGGGTCCAGTGGAGAGCCTAGGTCGGCCACGTCAAGGTCAAAAGCAGAAGTGGAGTTCTGTTCTAGTATATAGGGAGGGGGACAGGAAGCTTCCTTAGTTGTCTGTGACCCGAGCCTGGGTGTTGCTGATTTGGCAAGGGGAACCTGATGGGGGTGGCAGGAGGAATAGAGAGAGGGACTTGAGCGAAGGGCAAAGAATGCTGTACATACAGACATCCGACCATCTACCGGAGTGCTAGCAAAAGTCTCTCAAGGCTGTGAGAATTTTAGGATCTACCGTACCCATCTCAGGCCAGATAATATCATTATATAATTGATATCCTGGCCAGATAGTAGAACAGAGTCTTTTAAGGACTTTAGGATTAATTTCCTTAGAGATGTTGAGTTCTCTTACAGAGCATAGGAGACACTGCAAGGGGGGGCTGAGATCCTGGTTCTCTTCTTTAGAGTGTGAGGCTCCCATGTTAGGGGTTAGAGGGTAAGGAAGAGAGGAGAGGGAGAGAGGGAGAAGGAGAGAGGGAGAGAGAGAACAAAGAAGGAAGGAAGTAAAGTCTTTTTAGCCTCAAAAAGCACCGTCTGAGGACTAGGACACGTCTGTCCTAGTGTCAGGGGTGCTGGTCAGAGACCCCAGGTCCACACAACCAACATGGGGGTGCTCTGAGACAGGGTCTGCAAGCCTGTGAAGATCAGCATCCTGAAAATCACATGGGAGACGAGGAAAAAGGGGTCCGGATTCTGTCCCCAGCATCCCAGGACAGCAATCTGGATGGAAAAATCGGGGGGCCCCTGATAATGCCAACACTCAGTGGTCCAAAACGGAACGGAGGAACAGCATCCTTTAAGGGGAGGCTAAAAAGAATGAAGGAGGAGAATTGGAAGACAGAGGTGGAAAGCAGTAGGTTAGAATTCAGATAGGAAATGTCAAGGCAGAGGGAGCAGCTAGAGGGGGGCAGAATACACAGGGTCACACAGAAGGTAGGGGTGGGAGATACAATTTCCCCTTGCTCAGATGCCCAGCCAGCCGGCTGCCTGTGAGGCGACTTAAGGGGTCTTACCATGAGGACCACACGTATAAATCCCATGCTCGGTCACCACGTGTGTGGTGAGTGCCTGGTGAGGTTAAATGATCCCAGTGGAACCTTGGATTAGGGCCCAGTCAGATTCCATAGCCTGAGAGCCGTGGAACCATAACAGCACCAGCTACACCTCACCTGCCTGGAAATACTGTGCAGCAGTGGCAGCCATATGCCTGTATATCCCAAATCTAATTGACTATTGGCTCTCTCCTTGGAGGAATAACCCACGGCTGATGCCACAAGCTTGCACCCTCTAATGGTCAGGAGATGTTATAAGCCACAGTAAGACCCTGTCATATTCAACAGAAAAAAATGTAATTCATGGATTAACATACCATCCAAACATCTGTGTCTATACCAAAGTAACCTATGATAACAATTAATACTGTTTAAATACCTATATATCTAATTGCTTGTGCTTCATTAGTAGGATCGAAAGGTTATTCTTGGACAAACTGTCAGCCCATGAAAGAAAACAGCCAGAATTGACCAGAGTCCAAGACAACAGCTCCATAACTCTCACGCACTGTCACACGGGGATGGAGTAGGGTGGGATAAGGAGAAGAGACAGTGAGTGCTGTCTAGCCTTACTGGCTACCCCAAGGGGCGGGGTGGGGTGGGGGGGCAAAACTGCAACCTGAGTCCCGAGGCACCAGAATGTTAGGTTATGGTCTGCTGCTCCCCGAAATAAAAGACCACAAGGTTTAGGCTCTCTGGAACAAAGTTTAATTCAGGGTAGCGGGGGGCTAGGTTCAGGAAAGATAGAGCCAGCACTGAATGGCATCTGGCCTGGGAATTTAAGGGACAAGGTGGGAAAGGGATTCAGTGAGAGTGGGGGTGGGTAGTGTACTTTGCAGAAGTCGCTGAGTATGCTGTGATGGCCCATTTTTTCCATAACCAAAGGCTGGCCTGGTAGAGCAGGTTTCTGGGTGCCACCTGGTCTTAGGTGTCTCTGCATTTCAATGGGCTTTGGGAAACTCACATCCTGACAAAAAGGGACTTTGAACTCTTACTGTACATGTTGAAAAACAAGTTTTATGTTTTTTTTCTACTCTTATTAAACCACTTACTTAAATATATTTAGAAAAAACAGTTTGCTTGCTGTGCTGTGGCATCTTTATCTTTCAAATCCATAATATCTCTGTCAGTACAAAAAGCAGAAATGAGCAGAAGCAAAAAATGTCTTTGAAAAGTGTATAAGAAAACGTTGCACAAAAATCTATTTATTTGCTTATTTTTGCTGGCCACTGGCTTCTATGCAGGACCAGTGGAAGTAGGCATTTTGATATCTGGAGATACTCATTTTGAGACATGGATGGACACTCACGTTCTCCATCTTGATATCTTTTTGGATCTTTCACTCTTTTTTCATTTTGTTTTGTTTTATTTTTATTTTTATTGTTTTTTGAGACCAGGTCTCCCTGTAGCCCCAGCTAGCTTGGAACTCACAGAGTTCCCCTCTGCCAGCCTCCCCCTCTGCCTCCCAAGTGCTGGGATTAAGGCATGCATAGGGGTCATGCCCAGCATAGGGGTCTTTCACTCTTTATTAATGCCTCTTTCTATTGCTATATGAAATGAGAGGATAAAACTCAGCATAGTTTTCATACTGGCCTGAGAGTATTTGTATCAACCTTGGATTTAATTAACCCTCCACATTGCCAAGGCTTTATTACGTAACTGAGAGTATCTGTTAGGAGAGAGACAGATTGGGTAGGTATGTAGCACACTCTGATCACCTTACTGGCATCATCTGCTTTGGTCTGCACAGTGTCCCTGAGCACTTTGCTCAGGTTGTTGGCCTGTTTTATGCTCAAGGGGGTTGAGACTGAAGAAGTTCTCAGGACTTTTCTTCCCTTTCTTTCCTTGGTAATCCTGAGCACTGGGTATAGAATTTGCATAATATTTTTTTTTTTTTAAAGACAAGGACTCCCTAGGTTCTACGCCTCAGCTGGCCTTGATCTCACAGAGATCCACCTGCCTCTGCCCCCTAGTGCTGGGATTAAAGGTGTATACTACCATATCAAGACTAATACTACTTTTTTTAAGGTTTGCAATTTCCCTTTACTTTTTCTCATCTTGAATTACTTCCATGAAATGCCAGGAATTTGATTTTCTATTCAGGTTTTAAATTTCTTGGCCAATTCAGTTACTTTTTTGGGGGGGGGGTGCGTCTTTTTGAGACAGGGTCTCCCTGTAGCCCCAGCTGCGCTGGAACTCACTATGTTACTAGGCTGGCCTCAAACTCACAGATATCCACCTGCCTCTGCCTCCAGAGTCCTAGTATTAAAGGCCTGCGCCACCACGACAGGCCCAATTCAGTTACTTTTATATCCTCCCTATCAGAGTCTTTTTCTTCAGCAGTCATTGAAAACCAGTTGTACGTATCTTGTCTACTTTTTGCAAGAAGAATGAGAGATTTGTCGTGCTATGCCCTGTCTCAAAGAGTTCAGGCATGTATAGCACTTGAGAAAGAGTCAAGGAATATTGACTGTCATTGATTTATTATACAATAACTGCCGATCACCTTTAACATGCATTATCTCAGTCTTCGTAAAATGCCTATGAGAGTTCCTGTTAAAATATTGTGCTACTTCAAGTAAGCACTGTGGATGCATTTTGCATACCATTCCTGAAGATGATAAATAATTTATAAAGAGGTCAGGATGATACCAAGTAGGTCATATCTTCCCATGAAATAGACAAGGTCATAAATTTCTGTAATGAATGTCAGGCTTAATATAATGAGCATAAGATACTTGTAAACAGATTGGCTGCCAGGATCAGAATGAATTGAGCCTGGAGAGAAGAAGGTTCATCAGGCCAGAGAGTAATAGGGTGTTCTATACCTGCATCAGTAACAGCAGCTTAACTGAGGGGAAAAGGTGGTGTGTTCATGGAACAGAAAGCAGACTCACTGAGCAGGGTTGGGAAACACGTGTAAGAGAGTAGTAAAAATAGAAAACTTTGATTGAGCAGTGACTAAGCCAGGTACTGTGTAATTTACATAAATTATTTTAATTAATCCTCAGAATCCTTTACTTTAGGGACCAGGATTGTTCAGACAGGTGCATTGAGGCACAGTGGGACTCGGCATACTTAGACTCTGTAGAAGCTGGTCTTAAATCCAGGCACACAGTCTTTAGAGCCCACATTCTGATGCCATGTGCTGTGCCCTCCATCCCCCTGTCCTGCTCCTGAGTGGAGAGGAAACTGGAATGAGGACTCCAGGTGCTGCTGCTGCAGGCTTCAGCAGCCGCTATGAAGTGCAACATGCCAGACCCAAATAAAGCAGAGAAGGGCTGGCTTAGCCAAAGCATACTCGCTAGCTTGCAGTATAGAGAATTGGTCCTTCTGTATTTGTTAGGAAATAATCAGGTTTCATGTATACAGTAGTAATTTTCCCTGAATCGGAATCATTTTTAGATGTTCATTAAAAATATATCAAAATGAGACCTTGTCTCAAAAGAAAATATATCAAAATGAAAATATTTATTTCTCAGTTTAAAAAAAATTACTTCTCAGGTTGTCAAAGTTGAAGAGGAAAAAGTGGTCATTTAATGTAGACCTGCAGTATAGTAAGACTGAGTGTAAGGTAAAAGGCAGCGCTTGTTTTGTAATGGATAGTAGTGATCCTTTGATTCAGGGTGTGAATAAACTTCTCTGCTGATGATGCCTGTTCATTGCACAGTGACACTAAATGAGTTTGACCAACCACTTGCTTCTTTGATTCAGACAGCCTGTTTTGAAAAATGATCCATAGGGGAAGCAGTTCTTTCTAAATCCAATTTTCTATGAATGACACTTTTGGCAGAACAATGACATTCCTAGAATTTAAATCTTTCCTTAGATTATGGGTGCAACTGGTGGCATGTTTAAAGTTCAGATAATACCAGGTGTTCCAGGCAACTCCTGGACCCAGATGCACGTTCTCTGGAATGAAATGTACCTGCTGGCTAGGAGGAAGTCAGTGGTAAGCAGCTGATTACTCTGTGCTGACCCATCCATATTTTGCCTCACTGTGAATGATAGGATGGAGGCCTTCCCAGTGAAAAGCCCCTGTAATTAATGTGGTAACTGATGGCATTTGCCTTTGGCAAAACACCCATTTGTAGTAAGGCAGCCCAGCCAGACTAGGAGCTGCATGTGGTAAGGATTCTGGTGTACAGCCTGGAAAGACGAGTGCTTTCTGCTTGATTTTAAATTATGGCTGATCTTTTAAATTCAACCTTAAAATAAAAAGCAAAAGTTTTTTTCTTAGAGGGTTCAAGTAGGTCATATCTTCAGCTGGTCCCCAAATCAAAATGATATGGCAGTGTTTATGTGGAAGTATCTTGTCTCGCCATCTTCTATTATTACCCTTTACTCTATCACTCAATATTAAGCATTGTCCAGCATTCCTTATGTGTAGTATTTTTTTAATGTGTATGTATGTTTTGCCTGCATGTATGTAAGTGTACCACATGCTTGGAGTGCCAGTGGAGGCCAGAAGAGGGCCTTGGATCCCCTGGAACTGGAGTTAAGAGTGACTGTTAGCTACCATTTGGGTGCTGTGAACTGAACTCAAGTCCTGCAGAAGAACAGCCAGTGCTGTTTAACCACTGAGCCATCTATCCAGCCCATGTGCAGTATCCTTGTTTCCTGATCCAGATACTACCAAACACATGGGGAGTTTTATTTCTATTTTCTCTCGTAGACACTTCCTGTCTCCGTTAATAGCATGTTTCATAGACTTTCTGATAGTACATGGGAAGGTCCCATCATCATCATTGCTGCATAATAATCCTTCGTAGTACTCTGCTGCTGAGGAATTGATAACATTAGTTTGTTTGTTGAAGAGCATTCGAGTTGATTGCAGTCTTCTTTTTTCTATTGCAGATTATGTTGAAATGAATATTTTTTTCCCATGTAATTGAAATTCATCTCAGTCAAGTTAGGTACATTTATTATAAACTTATGCCCCAGATGAAAGTTTTTATTTTTGGAGAATTTTTTTTTCACAACACATCATAGAATAAGATTACATTATATGTGTGTAGAATATTTTGTTTACATTATGCCAGAGATAAGTGAGCACATGATCTATGCAAATATATATTATTTTGAAAATATCTATCCAAAAGAAACACTTTCCTATTCAATATCCACTTGCTGTTTTTGTTTATAATTCCCAATGGAGACACAATTGCAAACCAACCTTTTTTTTTTGGTGTTTTCGAGACAGGGTCCCCCTGTAGCCCCAGCTGGCCTTGAACTCACAGAGGTCCACCTGCCTCTGCCTCCCAAGTCCTAGGATTAAAGGCATGCACTACCACACCAGGCTTCAAGCCAGCTTTTTTTGTATTCAACACTGATGTTTTTCCAGCCTTTGCAATTCCTTTTTGGAGGATAATAAAGAAACTTACTTTAGAAAGAATTTGAGAAAGTTCTGTTCATGAAGACCAGACCAAAGTGAGTGTTGTCAGTGAATCCTGAGGATTAAAAACAACCAAAGGCCCCATCCAGCAGTGAGAGTCCATGTTTATTACTTCATTGAGGAGACTTATTTTTTTTGGGGGGGTGTCCTGTCTTTTTGAGATAAGGAGCTCCCTGTAGCGCAGCTGGCCTGGAACTTGCTATGCGCCACCATGCCCAGAGAGGGGATTCTTAACTGAGCATGGTTTTGTTGCTGTTGCTTTTGTTTTTGGGGGATGAGTGAGTGCATAGCAGGGACAGAGCATGGTGAGGACTGGTAGAGTTGGGCACTGTTGGTGTGATTTGTGCTGTGCTGTTGCCCTCTCTGCAGATGTCAGGTAAAAAGCAGTAGTCTGGGAGGCCCTTGAATTCATGTTCTGTAGTTTGAGAACTGTTGCCCAGTGAAGGAACTGCATTTCACACCTCATAGGTTTCTAGAGTGAATATTTAATGCTACAGCATTTGCAAAACAGGACTGTCCTTATATTGTTAGTCACTCCAGTGTCACTGTGCACCTGCTGGGAAGGTAGAGTGAGATGCAGGACTTCTTTTTTTTTTTTTTTTTTTTAATTTTTATTGATGCTTTGTGTATTTCATACATCATTTTCCAATTCAGTTCAGGCATATTTCCCTTTCCCTTCCACCCCCATCCCACCCCACCCCATCCCAGATCATGCATTCTGCCATAACTGTCCGAGATGCAGGACTTCTTGAGAGTATGTGGGAGCCTGGGTTGTGTTCACTGAGCTGCTGCTGCTGCTGCTCCTGGGCTCTAGCTGGCTAAGCCCTCTTTCCAAGGACGCAGGGACCTGAGAGTCAGTTGTGCTGCTTCACCACAGGGCTAGGGACCAGAAGTGTTTCAGATTTTAGAGTTTTTTTTTTTTTTAAGATTTGAGAATATTTGAGTAGACTTGACTGACTGAACATCCCTGTTTCCAAACTTTGACATGTTCATTCTATTTCTTTGATGGGTGTGGAAGTACCTACTTTATGAAAGAAAGAGCCAGTTTCATGTGGCGGTCCTAGTTACTTTGATAGCTTGAAAAATAGCTTCACCTTGTTGAGTGAGATTCAAGACGTTTGCCCTGTTGGACTGACCATCATCGGGCTTTATAAGAGTGAACAATCAGTGCTCCAGAAGAGCCACTCCTCTGCACATACAGAATAGACCTCATTTATACAGCACAGCCCCGCCTATTCCCAGGGTGCTTCTGATGTCATCCTTACTGTTCTGTGCTTTATAGTCAGATATCATATATTCATACACAGACCCCACACACAGAGATGCATTTGTGTGTGTGCTTCTCAAAGGAAAGAAAATTCCTTTAACCTGAGAGCAACCCCAAACCCCAGCCACTGACACTGACACACAGGAGTCGCTGGGCTCTTCTCCTGGAGTGCTTATGTCTGCATAGCTGCCCTACACAGCTCCTCATCTCCTGGCAGGGACAGTCACCAGCTAAGCAACCAAGGAACCTCAGCTCAGAGAATGCCACCTACGTTTGATTTAATTGGAACAGAAATCAAGAATATAGTCATGTTGTCAGCTTAGGAGAGTAGAGCGGCCACATCTGGCATAGTTTCAAGCCTAAGAAAATGTGACAGTCTAGTGAATTTCCTAACCCTTTTAAAGCAGTATTCCTTTCAAACCTGCAAGACCAGTTCCAGTTCATTGTCTCCGGGCTGGGCTGACTAGGGCCTAAGAAGTCAGGGAGAAGGGATGCCCTTTGTCTCATCTCTGGAGTCTGCCTGTCTGGTGCTTATGGGAGGAGCTGGTACTTATCTTTTTCCACAGTGAACTCTTTACAGAGATAAATGAGTCCTTTTGCATCTTGCAGTGAAATCTTATGCCCTTCAGAAGTTTTTTTTTTTTTTTTTTTTTTAATTGTGGCTTCTGTTTATTAAGAATTGAGTTAGGCTGGATGTGGTGGTGCATGCCTTTAATCCCAGCACTTGGGAGGCAGAGGCAGATTGATCTCTGTGAGTTCAAGGCCAGCTGGGACTAAAGGGAGACCCTGTCTCAAAAAAAAAAAAGAATTGAGTTATATGAATAAATGACAAATCAATAGGTGAAACATTTATAGAGATGGCCTAGTGGTTAAGAGCACCGACTGCTCTTGCAGAGGACCTGGGTTCCATCCCCAGCATCCATATGGTGGCTGAGAACTGTCTGTAACTCAATTCCAGGGGAATCCGATACCTTCTTCTGACCTCTGCCTCATTGCACGACAGGGGTGCACAAACCTACACGGAGACAGTACATTCATACACATACAAAAATAAATAAAGGGGCTGGAGAGATGGCCTAGCAGTTAAGAGCGCCAACTACTCTTGCAGAGGACCCGGGTTCGATCCCCAGCACCCACATGGTAGCTGAGAACTGTCTTTAACTCCAGTTCCAGGGGAATCCGACACCCTCTTCTGACCTCCACGGCACTGCACGACACGGGTGCACAAACCTACATGCAGACAGTACATTCATACACATATAAGAATAAATAAAAATTAAAAATTAAATAAATAAAATAAATATGTAAATGTGTAACCACTCACCAGTGATGTCTTATGTGAAATCTCTCTATTAAGCCTGTTGCTATGCATTTTTAGTTAACTATGATCAAACTTGGCATTAAAAGCACCCAGGAACCCAGTGTATGAAATGCTGTCCACTGAACAGGATGATTAAGTTTGTGCCCTGTGCAGGCTGACCTGAGAGGAGCAACCAGACAAAATGGAACTGAAGATCCTGCTTCTCCAGATCGCTTGTCTCCTTGATGGTTCTTTCTGCAGGGGGAGATGCCACTCAAGCCTGGTCCCAGGAGCTGGCTGTGTTAAGGGCTGCCTTTGTAATGGACAGGAAGCCTGTCATTTCCTGTTGATCTTCAAAGACATAGTAGTGTACCTGCTCAATTCTGAAGTGAGGTTTGCCTCTGAGCATTAGCCACATGCAGTCTGTAGACTGAGGAAGGGGTGCAGGGGTCGGCAGCGTGAAGCAGGCTTTACTTTGATATTTTGTTTCTTTTTAAAATGTGATATACAGAAAAACTCCCAGATGTGGAGGTGTTCCTTTGATCACCTCCACACCTTAGTCTTATTCATAAAAGAATTTAAGAATGATTTCAAATGGAAGCTTTAGGACAAATGAAGGAAAGCATGGGTTAGAAAAGAGATAGGAAGAAGTGGAGGAGAGATTATCCTTTTCTGAATTCAAGCAGGCAAAACTTTTGGAGAGTTTAAGAGGTGGGGATTCCAGGCCAGAACCAGCTCACCATCTCATTAAGGCATGGAGGTATTCTGCCCATCTCTTTTGCATAACTTAAGGTGAACCCACCTTCCTAGGGGGGTCACTGTGACCAGGTGATCTGGCAAAACTGGGAAGTTTGGTCTGTTAAATCTGGGCTTCCTAGAATTCCAAGGGACATACAGATGTCCACTTCCTCCAGAGGCTGTCAATCTTCTGACCTCTTCCCCTGTATCTGAGGTCCCACCCCATGGCTATAGATGGGTGGGCCACAGTCACCATGCTGCTGCTACTGTTCTGCTACTCTGCCACCTGCCAGCAGGTAGCCTGCCCTGGAAGTTCCAGAAGTAAACTCATGTTCCCGGAGTGACTTAAGTCTCATGTGCCTTTTATCAGGGGTTTGCACCCTTATAACCTAACATAATGGTGCAGTGCTGGGGGTGGAACCCAGTGTCTCATGAGTGGTGACCAAACACCACCTCGCCATGTCTTCAGTCCTCCTGTTTCTTTATTAGATGAAAATTCATAGACCGGGGACTGCAGGACTAGGATTAGGAGCTCAGAGCTGCTCTGGTGCCACGGGAGTTGTAAATGTCTACACTTTTTATTTTTTTATTATTATTTTAAAAATTTTTATTATTATATTTATTTATTTTATGTGTATGAATGTACTGTCTGCATGTACGTTTGTGCACCCGTGTCGTGCAATGCTGCGGAGGTCAGAAGAGGGCGTCGGATTCCCCTGGAACTGGAGTTCTCCTGGAATTGGAGTTACAGACGGTTCTCAGCCGCCATGTGGGTGCTGGGGATCGAACCTGGGTCCTCTGCAAGAGCAGTCGGTGCTCTTAACCGCTAGGCCATCTCTCCAGCCCCTAGTCCAGTATCTTCTTAAAAGTAGCTTTCAGGGTGACTAGGCTTTTTGCTGATGACTAAGTATTTAATTACTGTTTGGTCACACAAATCTTTGGAATGTTTCACTTTAAGTGCAGCTGAGTAAGGGGTATTTGCCTTTGGTTTTTGTACCCTCTGGAAGCCCCTCTTGCCTTTGAGAAAAATGTTTGTGAAAGAAGTTTCTCTGGGTATATTGGTGGCCATGGGTATATTGGTGGCCATGGGTGTATTGGTGGCCATGGGTTTGCAGTTTGACATGCTGGACAAATGGTGTTACTGGCAAGTCTACTCTAAATTTTTAAAGAACAGGAGTATTAATGAGATTTTAGTTCAAAACAATTTATTTTGAGGCATGTTTTGTTAAGTAGACTGCTTTTAAGTGTGTAAAGGCCTCAGTTTCATAAAGGGAGAGATCATTGAGATGTAAGTACTGGTTATAGTTAGGCCATTCCTGAGGGCCTTTGTGTTTTTTGAAACCCTACCATCCCTCTCTGTTCTTTTCTCTTACTTAGCTCAGGAGAATTATAGGTGCTTGCTCTGCTATAAGGCTTTTGGATCTGAGAGGAATTAAAACAAGAATTTCATGAGTAGGATGGTTGTTCTTTGCTGGGCACGTGCCCTACAAGACTTGTTAGGGCTGGAGGGTAGCTGCCTCTGTAACTTTGTCACGTATCTCATGTCTCCACAGCTGAACTACCAGCAGAAAGTAGGCATCATGTACTGCAAAGCTGGCCAGAGCACCGAGGAAGAGATGTACAACAACGAGGCGGCGGGCCCAGCCTTGGAGGAGTTCCTTCAGCTGCTGGGAGAACGAGTTCGGCTGAAAGGATTTGAAAAGTATCGTGCACAACTCGACACCAAAAGTAAGACATACTTAAACCTTCCTGCCATGCCTGACTGCTGCAGCTTGGATACACATCTGCTCAATCAGCCACGAAGCAGCACTGCTGCTTCCTACAGAGAACTGCTGGCAGTGGAGGAGACAAACCAGGCGGGAGGGAAGGAGCCAGAGCCAGTGAAGAGTATCATCAAGTAGCTAGGACAGGATCATACGGCAGCGATAGCATCAGCGGTGGATGGGATAGGATAATGGACGCACATCACACAGAATTGCTCCAGGATAGAACCTCAGGCATTTTATCACACATAGCTCAATGTTTGGGTGACTAAAAAATCCAGAAACCTAAGCTGGGAATGGTGGCACATGCCTTTGATCCCAGCATTCAAGAGGCAGCAGCAGGGGGATCTCTGTGAGTTCAAGACCAGCCTGGTCTGCATAGTGAGATCCAGGACAGATGGACCCTCAAGGAGACCCTGTTCCAAATGTGCACCCCGGCGCGCGCGTGTGCATGCACACGCACACACACACACACACACACATCCAAAAACCTATAATCTGAACTCACAGAGATCCACCTGCCTCTGCCTCCCTAGTGCTGGGATTAAAGGCTTATGCCACCACATTCGGCTGGCCTTTAAAATTTTTTATTTATTTTTATTTTATGTATATGAGTATTTTGCTTGCTTGTATGTAAGGGTACCTATGTTATGCAGTGACACTTGAGTCTCAGATGGTTGTTAGGTACTAGAAACTGAATCTAGGTCCTCTGGAAAAGCAGACAGTGTTCAGTTGCTGAGCCATCTCTCCAGCCCAGTTTTTTTGTTTGTTTTTAATATTATGCTCTGTGTATGAGGTTGCGGTTGCATGGAGAGTGCATGTTGCACAGTGGATGTGGCACAGTGCATGTAGAGGTCAAAGGACAACTTTGTGGAGTCACTTCTCTCCTTTCACCTTTGCCTGGGTTTGGAGGAACAAACTTAGGTCCCTAGGCTTGTGCAGTGAGCGTCTCCACTCACTGAGCCATCTCGTGGCCCTGTTCTTATGTTCTTCTAATACTTAGAAGCTTTTCATTTGTTTCTATTACCTATATTTTTTTTTCAGTGTGCGTGTGTGTGTGTGTGTGTGTGTGTGTGCGTGTGTGTGGTGTGCATATGTGCACTCTTATACTTTTGGGGGTGTATCCACATATGTATATGTGAGGGGAGAGGATTGTTCCTCTAGAGACATCCACCTTGTCTTTGAGACAGGTTGTCTCATTGATCTGGAGTTGGCCACACAAGCTCAGCTGGCCAGCAGTGAGCCCCAGGGTTCCGCGAGCCTCCACTTCCTTGGTCCTAGAATCACAGGCATGCACCACCAGGACTGGCTTTTTTATGTGTATGAATGTACTGCCTGCATGTAAGTTGGTGCACCCGTGTCGTGCAATGCCGCAGAGGTCAGAAGAGAGATGGCCTAGCGGTTAACAGTGCTGACTGCTCTTGCAGAGGACCCGGCTTCGAACCCCAGCACCCACATGGCGGCTGAGAACCATCTTTAACTCCAGTTCCAGGGGAATCCGACACCCTCTTTTGACCTCCAAGACTTGTTACTTTGGTTCGTGAAATGTGTTGATTAAAGCCTAGTAATGGAGCAGTCTGTTTACGTGCAGTGCAGAAGTCCACAGGGTTGTCCACTCCCATTCCATCAGGAGGGAGCAAGTTCTTGGGTGTCTGTTTAGGGTGCTGTATGCTGAGTGCTGCTGCATTTCTGTGGAGGTGGTTTAGTCTCAGATCTATCCATAGACACCTGGGTCCTGTTTTCTTTGAGAGGGTCTTTGGATTAGCACATACATATTGCAGTCTACAGTAATCTCGCTGGTTTTCTGTACAGGAAATTAAATAAGGCGTTGACTCATGAAAACAGAAAAGCATTCATAAACTCCACTGCAGGGAAGAATTTCCTGTTGCCATGGTTTTGCTGTTGCCAGCTTGGAAACGATGTGCAAGAGAGACTATTAAAACCCATAAATAGCCGAGCCTCTTAAATATTACTTTAACGTTCTGTATTCTGCTTGCAACAGCAATAGACATTAAATCTCTAGGTGCCCTTGAGCTCTTCTGTGCAAATATTCTGATGTCCACCCTCCACAGCCCATTCATATTGCATAGCTTGTTGTGCTGTCTAAATCATCACCACAAAGAACTGAAGAAAGGAAATTGTGCAGTAAGTGCCCTGGTTCTGTAAAGGAGCGGTCATATCAGGAGTCCATTAGGTTGTGTGTCATCTGAGGCTGCATGATCCTAGCCAGCTCTTCGTGATGAATCATGATGTGCTATAGGTGTCCCTCAAGTGACAGCTAAGTACTCTGGCAATGGAATATGCAAGATAAGCATGTGTACATATTTGGCCCAAATACTAACAACTTGAAGGCTAGAGGACAGTGGGCCTCTTTGCAAACTTCCTCTGACCACACAGTTTAAGATTATGTAATATATCCCAGAAAGAAGTGTTCTTTTTCCATGAAGTATTCGCTGACATATTTCCTGAAGAGGATCCACAGAGAGTTTACTTGTCTTTTTTTCAAAAATATGTCTTAGTCCATTTCTTTTCGCTGTATAAAATACCTGAGTCTAGATAATATATAAAGAAAATGGGTTAGTTGCCAGGTGTGGTGGCACACGCCTTTAATCCCAGGACTTGGGAGGCAGAGGTGGGCAGATCTCTGAGTCCAGGGCCTGCTTGGTCTACATAGGGAGCTCCAGGGCAGCTGGGGCTAAAGGGAGACTGTCTCAAAAAGACAAAAAAAAAAAAAGAAGAAGAAGAAGAAGACGAAGAGGAAGAAGAAGAAGGAGGAGGAGGAGGAAGAATAAGGAAGAGAAGGAGGAGGAGGAGGAGGAGGAGGAGGAGGTGGTGGTGGTGGTGGTGGTGGTGAGGTCAGTTCTGAAGGTATAAGAACTTGCTGCTGGCTTTGCCATGCTCCAGTGAGAGCCTCCCAATGCCCAGTGCCAAGGGTGTATGTGGAGGAGGCCACAGGATAAGGCAGAACACAGGGAAATGGGAGGGGCTGTTCCTGTGTGGACTCACTGCTACCACTGACTTAACTGCCTACTAGGTCTCACCTTTTAAAAGCTCTCCCACCTCTTCTACTACACTGGGAACCAAGCCTCTAGGGCGTGGACCTCAGGGAGCATATTCGGATCCTATCTAGACCCTAGCAGGGTACTGTGTTCCCTGAAGTGAATGAGCAGTGTTAAAGTGCTTCTATTCAAAAGCCCGAAGAAGGCCATGTACAGAAGTACCACTTCTATCCCAGTCTGATAGGGCAAAGCTAGAGGAGTCCAGAGGCTTCATCATCTAACCCATATTAAGTAATAAACAGCAGCCAGCCTCTGCACACTCCAGCAGCCCCTTACCAGTCACAGTACACCCCAAGGCAAGACTTGACTCATATCACCATCTTTTGTCTATTTTTATTAAGTCAAATTCATTCTTCTCTTTTTCTTTTTTTCTTTTGGTGTCTTTGAGACAGTGTCTCCCTGTAGCCTTAACCAGCCTGTAACTTAATATTTAGGCCAAACTGGCCCCAATCTCATAGAGATCTTCCTGTCTCTGCTGAATTAAGGCATGTGCCACCATGGCTGGCTCTAAATATAATTATTTTTGAATATTTTGTTTGTATTTTATGTGTATAAGTGTATTGCCTGCATGTATGTAAGTGTACCCATGTTGTGCCCACAGTGGTGAGAAGAGGGTGTTGGATCCCCTAGAATTGGAGTTCCAATAATTGTTAGCCACCAACTGGGTGCTGGGATGTGAATCTGGTTCGCCTGCAAGAACAGTCAGTGCTCTTAACCAATGAGCCATCTCTCCAGCTCCTAAATACAATTTTTAAAAAAGAAAATGTCAGTGATGGCATATGCCTGTAATTCCAGAATTTAGGAGGCAGAAGCAGGACATCATAAATTCAGTGTCGTCCTTGGCTACTGAGGCCAGCCTGAGTACATGAGACTCTGTCTCCAAAAACAAATATATATATATAGCAAACAAATAAGCTACAAATGTCATTGGCTGGAACAAATCTGAAGAAACTTTCCATAGTTAATTTGTTTTGCCTCCTGTTCTGCTCCCTTATTTGGTTGGCATTGCTTCTAGATAATTCCCATCCCCAACCCTACAGTAAATAGTAAAAGGAACTTCCTACCATCCCATTTAATATTATTCAAAAGCTAGAGATCACCCTGGTTTTAAGCACGCAGGAGATTGAAGTCTTTGAAAAGCGTTCCTCAGAGCCCTGCCCTCTGTAATTCCCTAGGGTTTGGATGCCTAGTGTTTTAGCAGGTATGGAAGCAGTTAAGAGTCAGGCTTTTAGACTGTCTTCTCATAAAGCAAATAAATCCTTCTTTAATAGGAATAAACTTTGGCAGAAAAAGGGATAAAACATGCACTGGACTGAGTTCTAAACACTGAAAAGACTCTGGAAGAATGAAGAAAAGGATGCTTTTTTTAGGACACTATACTTTATTTAATTGAATAAAATTTATTTATTTATTTATTTATTTATGTATGTATGTATGTATGTATGTTTGTTTGTTGGTTGGTTGGTATGTTTTGGGACAGGGTCTCCCTGTAGCCCCAGCTAGCCAGAAACTCCCTTTGTAGACCAGGCTGGCCTTAAACTCACAGACATTTTCCTGCCTCTGCTTCTAGAATGCTGGGCTTAAAGCCATGTACCACCATGCCAAACTATAACTAACAAAAATTTTTTTTTAATTTTTCAATTTATTTTCATATGTGTATGAATGTACTGTCTGCATGCAGGTTTGTGCACCCCTGTCGTGCAATGCCGTGGAAGTCAGAAGAGGGTGTCGGATTCCCCTGGAACTGGAGTTACTGATGGTTCTCAGCTGCCATGTGGGTGCTGGGGATCGAACCCGGTTCCTCTGCAAGAGCAGTCTGTGCTCTTAACCGCTAGGCCATCTCTCCAGCCCCTGGCTTTTTTTTTTTTTTTTTTATTTTATTTTATTTTTATTTATGTGTATGAATGTACTGTCTGCATGTAGGTTTGTGCACCTGTGTCGTGCAATGCCGCGGAGGTCAGAAGATGGTGTTGGATTTCCCTGGAACTGGAGTTTTCCTGGAATTGGAGTTACAGATGGTTCTCAGCCGCCATGTGGGTGCTGGGGATCGAACCTGGGTCCGCTGCAAGAGCAGTTGGCGCTCTTAACTGCTAGGCTAGGTCTCCAGCCCCGCTCCTGGCTTTTTTAATGTGAGTTCTAGGACTTGAACTCAAGTTGTCAGGTTTTCACATCAAACACTTATCCAATGAGCTATCTTGCCAGCCCCTCAGCACTAAGAATATTAAATAATAGAGAATGACTTAACAAATGATATTTCTTCTTGTTTCTGAAAGACAGTATCAATTTGTCAGTCAAAAAAAGGGGTGATACTATAAAATCTCCTTGGCCCATCCTCATTTAAGTAACCTGTCTCCTGTCCATAGCTAGAGAACCAATATTTAAACTAGTAAATATGGTAGGTGCCAGAGCTGGTGGAATTTTTTACTCCCCCAACTACTAAAAAAATAAATACTTGAGGGTCCAGAACTCGCCTAGTCTCTAAAACAAGCCAGAGTTCCAGAAGAGCCTCCGTGACTCCTGCTGTGCCTCTCAGCATTGAATTCAGGACCACCAGATCATGAGGGAAAGTTCCCTCCACTGGAGATGGGATCCTGGCTAGTGAGGTCAGAGGACCCCACATTCAAGGCCTGCCTGGGTGAGAATGAGTTTAAGGCCAACCCGAGCTTCTGGCTGCCTTAAAGCAAGAGTCAAGTCACAGTGGCAGTGAGCACTGGCTGTACCTTGAAACACAACTTGAAGTGTCTTCAGGTAGAAATGCTGATGGAATCTATCTATACCCTTTCAAAGCATAGTAGTGTTTACTGCTGTTATAGTAATATACAGTGACTGTTCTTATCATTCCTTAGTTCATTTCTTCTTATCTTCTTTGAGTAATAGATGTTTTATTTATTTATTAGTTTTTTGAGAGAGGATATCACTTTTTAGCCCAAACTGTCCTCAGACTCGAGATCGTCCTTTCTCAACCTCCAAATATCAGAATTAAAGTTGTGTAACATCATGCTGGCTAAAGGTCTTCCTTTCTGTGACTTAACTGTGGAATGTAGTAGTAGTAGTAGTGTGTGTGCTGCTCACTGGTAGTGTGAGTTGGAGGCAGATCACATGACTGACAAGGTGACCAGAGTGATGCCTGATGAAGACATAGCAGCTTCCCTCGAGCATGTTTTCCCTTAGAGACTACGTGACAAGATCTTCCCTTCAACAGGACAGGGAAACATTGTTTGCATTTTCCAGATCATTTTCCTCTTTAACAGAGTTTCATAGTCACTAAAAGTATAATAAGGACATTGAATGTTTTTATTTATTTATTTTTATTTATTATATTTTATGTGTGTAAGTGTACTATTTGCATGTAGGTTGGTGCACCCAT
The DNA here is from genome assembly GCA_009823505.1 of Rhizomys pruinosus. Taxonomy (NCBI): domain Eukaryota; kingdom Metazoa; phylum Chordata; class Mammalia; order Rodentia; family Spalacidae; genus Rhizomys; species Rhizomys pruinosus. The sequence goes on along the minus strand of VZQC01014772.1, from coordinate 195,905 downwards.
GTTGTGCAATGCCGTGAAGGTCAGAAGAGGGTGTCAGATTCCCGTAGAACTGGAGTTAAAGATGGTTCTTAGCCGCCATGTGGGTGCTGGGAATTGAACCCGGGTCCTCTGAAAGAGCAGTCGGTGCTCTTAACCGCTGAGCCATCTCTCCAGCCCCAGGACATTGAATGTTTTGATTTTTAGAAAATACGGCAAACATTCTTTTTTGTGCTCTCTGGCAAAGTTTAGCAGTTCTTTGATGTATATAATCATCTTGAGATTTTAGGTGGTGCTTTCTCATCTTTAAATCCTATTAAATCATTTCTAAATTCCTTGGAATATTAGCAGAACTCTGGGATTTCTGAAGATCCCAAGAAAAAGGCTGATCAGGTAGCAGCAGTTGTATGAAATGAGGCGTGCAGAGAAGGAAGGGTGAGCAGCGGCAAACAGATTTTCATCCGTATTACCTTTCCTCTCGGTGGTGATACTTATCAAGCAAAATGCAAATTAATACATGTTTCTGGCAGTATTTTTTCTGGTTTATCAGTTTTGCTTAAAATCACCTTGAAACACATGTAAGTACGTGTCAGAGCTGACACATTCACCTTAGAGTCTCAAAGGGCACTTATCTGCAGATGTTTATATCAGAGTCCCTAATAGTAGATAAATTCTTCATACTCAAGACCAATCTTAAACAGTTCAGTTGAACATTTTATTATAGTAATCTACAGTCTTTGTGGTGGTGCTCATTAACAGAAGATTTTTTTCTTTAGTACATGCTGCTATGTATTTTGCAATTTTTAAAAAGTCATCTTTGCTTTGTTCTATTTTTAGCTAATGTCTTTGCATTTTCATGAGCTTCAAAATGAATATCCTCTAATAAGCTTAAGTCTAAAATTTGGAACTGTAGGGGCCTAACGGTTAAGGGCACCGACTGCTCTTGCAGAGGACCAGGGTTCGATCCCCAGCACCCACATGGTGCCTGAAAACTGTCTTTGACTCCAGTTCCAGGGGAATCTGACGCCCTCTTCTGACCTCCACAGCATTGCATGACATGGGTGCACAGACCTACATGCAGACAGTACATTCATACACATACAAAATAAATTTTAAAACCAAAATCCATCTTTTTTTAATATATATTTTGTACAAGATTATCAAATCTAGACCCGTGTCCCCCACCCTACCAGAGCTCATGTATTCTGCCAAACATGCTTTTCATTTCTTTCTCAGTCTTTCTCAATATTCTCCATGTGGAAGTTGACTGTTTTGAGCAGAAGTTCACTGTTTCAGTCAGTTCTTTGATGCAGTCCTTTCTGTTGTTGTTGTCCTTTCTGTTGTTGTTGTTGTTTCCAATATGCATCACTCCCAACTGCTTGGACAAAAGCTCAAGGGGCCGTGCACAAGAAATACTTACAACTAGGTAATTGGCAACAGATGAGGGATACCATTTGTCATTTGTTTTTCTGGGACTGTGTTACTTCACTCAGCACGATGTCTTCTAGCTCCAAGCATTTTCCTGCAAAGCTCATAATGTCATCTTTTTTTACTGCTGCATAGAACTCCATTGTGTAGAGCAAAATCCATCTTTAAAACAATTTGGAACTGTAGATCATCTTTCGAAAGGTGTCTACAAGTCACTGTGCGTGTAACAGTACCTTAGAGCAGTGGGCAGTCCTGTATCAGAGTTACCTGGAATGGTTATTAAAACTAGATTCCAGTGCTGGAGAGGTTGTTCAATGGTTATGCGCACTGACTGCTTTTGGAGAGGATCCAGGTTTAGTTCCTGACACCTGTGTGGTAGCTAACAACCACCTGTAACTCCAATTCTTTGGGACCCACTGCCCTCTTGTGGCTTCCATCAGCATTGCATTCATGTAGCAGATTTATATCCATGTAGGCAAAGCACTCATGCATATGAAACTTAATCCTAGTTTCCCCTTTTGAGGCCTCATACCACTTGTGCAGTATTTCTGGGTGTGGGACCCTGGATTTTGGCCTTTAAAAAAATGTATATAAGCGTATTGTCTGCATGTATGTTAGTGCACCTATGTTGTGCAGTACCTACAGAGGTCAGAAAGTGTCAGGTCTCCCAGAACTGGAGTTACAGATGGTTGTTAGCTAGTATGTGGGTGCTGAGAATCGAACCCTGGTCCTCTGCAAAGTAGTCGCTGCTCTTTAACACTGGGTCATCTCTCCAGCCCCTGGATTTTGCCTTTTAAATAAGCTCCAAAAGTGGTGTCATGCATACTGAATTTTGAGAAATACCATTTGGTACATGCCAGCGACTTTGTCTTATTATGTCATTCCCTAAAATGCAGTAAAGTATTTTGCTTCTCAAAAATACAGTTGATGGTCTCAGTTTGCCCAGAACAAATGCCTTTTGATTCTCTTGGCCCTGTGTCTCCAGGACTTCTGAGTCTAACAGTCCTTTCAGCTGCGTTTTAATAGTTTTCTTCTCGGGTTATAGGTATTTGTGGCCACATTGATTCTGAAATGTATTATTTTCTTTAGGTAGTAATGGTTGTTTTTCCTTAGGGGAAGTGAGAACACAGCATGTACTTAAATCTTTAAAAGTGTGGGGGTGGGGTCACTGCCAATGCCTTGCTCTGCAGAGTTATAGTCTTCCTCTTGCTTGAACTGGAAGAACTGGATAATTGGTTCTCTATGTCTGTGAACTTGAACAGGAGATGGTTTTATCTTTATTTTTATTGGCCCTAGATTGAACGTAGCATTTCCTTCCATTAATAGAGAACAAGCTACCTGCAATTTTTATTGCCAACAGGAAGCAATTTTTCTATCACATTTATTGATACTGTTGTTTATATTAATGACTGTTTCCATATTATAGTGACAATTAGACAATTGCTGGATTTCATTGCGTAAATGTAACACACAGCATTTATTTATCACTTCTTAAAAGTTATTTGGGCCAGGCCTGGTGGTGCACACCTTTAATCCCAGCACTTGGGAGGCAGAGGCAGGCTCTGTGAGTTCAAGGCCAACCTGGTCTGCATAGTGAGTTCCAGGACAGCTGGAGCTACAGGGAGACCCTGTCTCAAAAAAAGAACAACAACGAAAAAAGTTATTTGAAGTTTTTGATGTTTTGTATTTTGAGACAAGGTCTTGGTGTATAGTTTTGGCTGGCTTGGAATTCTCTGTGGCCCAGAATGGCCTCAAACTCACTCAGTTCTCCTACAGTAGCCTCTGGAATTAAGGGTTTACATGCATACACCACCACACCTGGTTGTAGAATATTTTTTAATTATTTAGTAATTAGCCTTTTCTTTTTATATGTGTATTGTATCTTTGTACATGCATGTATATACGGATGTGTATTCCTATGTTTGTGAACACATGTGGGTTTGAAGCATCCACGTGGGAGCCAGAAGTCAACATCAGGTGTCTTCTTCCATCACTGTCCACATTATATACCGAGGCAGGGTTTCTCTTGAACCCAGGGCTCAACAGTTGGGTAGCCAACTTCCTGTGGGGATCTCCTTTCTGTATGCTTTGAGTGGGACAACCTTCAGTCCTCATACTTGTGGGGTTAGCACTTTATCCACTGAGCTATCTTCCCAGTACCAATTCAGTTCTTTGTTGAAGACATTTTAGTTTACTTTATACATCCAAAGTTTTCTGAGAAAATATCCAATCCATAGACTTCCTAGGACTTTGAGAGAGATTCAGGTATTTAAAAATGAATAAATAATCTTATCCTAGGGTTCTTTCTGAATCATTTTTTGACATCTTTGTCTTGATTATTTTTCCTGCTCTTGTAGTCATTTTATCAATTATATGTTTCTTTTTATAAAACTTCAGCCGACTCCACTGGAACCCATTCTCTATACACAACCTACAAAGACTATGAAATTATGTTCCACGTTTCCACTATGCTGCCGTACACACCTAACAACAAGCAACAGGTAAGAGATATTCATGTTACCTGTGTTTTACCTCTTTTCAGTTTCCCCAGAAACCAAACTGGCCATTTTGTAAAATCTGCAACCAGAATTTAGTGTTGCATGTGTCACAGCATCAGAAGTTTTGTGCTTTATGGAAGCAAGGAATAGCAAACAAGCCTAAACAAATGAAGACAGATTCTAGGTTAACAGCCAGCTTGATGAATCAATCATTTGCTTTTCACACTGGGGATTGAGGATTTTATGAAATCTGAAGAGAACATGTTGAAATCACAGTGAGTAGATGACTGCAGGGTTGCGAAGGACCTGTATGATTGGGAGAGGATTCTTTTCAAGAGGCCAGTGCATGAAACAGGAAAGTCCTGATGTTTCATCTGGATTCTGGAGGAAGTTTAATATGCCAACTGGGAGAAAAGCCAGAGATGTCGTCAGTGGGGTTCAGCATAATGTTCTTTCTGAATGTGTTCATGAGGGGATGGCAAGGAATGTAAGCAGTAATCTCCTGAAGATCCAGAAGCACAGTGCCCAGTCGCTAAAATGGGAGAAAGAGAAACGCCAAAACGAAGAGGAGAGGGATTGTGATGGAGCAAAATGAAAACTGAGTACTGTTTAGACAATACGTGCTACTACTTACTGTGTTTTTTTAATTGTTTGAAAACAAGTGATACTTAACTGAAGTTGAGAAGGAACAGAGAGCTGACAGCCTCTTCTTCTTCCCCTGTCACAAACTTCTGACTTCATAGTGGACATGGATGTTTGTTTTTGTCCCTTTTGTGAGAACACAGGCCAGCTGCAGATGAATCACGTCTTCCTTCACAGATCTTAGCCATCTACCCATCCAGTCTCACACTTGAGTAAATCACAAACCTAAAGGACAAAACTTGGCTTTTCCTGATTATCAAGGTCATCAAAAATAGGAAACAGAGCAATGAGTCAGCCATAAATCTGAAGTGACTCATCTTAAGATGAACTCCTTGATCCTGACTTGGTGGACATTGTGTTTAATGTAAACTGTAGTAATAGATTCTCCAAGGGTAAAACACTATACTACAGAAGATAAACTAATACACAGATCTTAAAATAATTAATAGTTTGGAAGATAAGCTAAACATATCTTTCTAAACAATACACAAATCTTAAAATCATGAACAGTTTATCTTTGAGTAGGAGATAGAGGTCTATTCTTCCTGATTACTCTGAAGAAAAAGATGAGATTTGTCAGGGCACAATACTTAATATGAAGATTCAGTTGTTGAAGTGTTGGGCAGAGTAAGTTAATCATTTGAATGAACAACTATCTAAAGTATTTGATTTGGGTAACCAATCAAAGCAAAAATACTACAGCCCTGCCAGGCATAGTGGCACACCTTTAATTCCAGCCCTCGGGAAGCAGAGGCAGGCAGATCTTTGTGGGTTCAAGGCCATCCTGGTCTACAAATCGAGTTGCAGGCCAGCTGGGACTAAAGGGAGACCCTGTCTCAAAAATACCCCCCCCCGAAAAAATTACAGCCCTAAATTAGAATGGGAAATATTTCATACTGCTACATATTAAGACATTTCCATTCTCTATCTAGTCAATTTATTTTCTTCTATATAGATGACTTTGTACTCAGATATAAACTTAAAATCTCCTAAAATATTTTGTGTTCATTTAAAAAATAAATATAATCTTTTTAAATCTGTAGCGTAAGTTGGATTTGTTTCTAATAGGTCCTTTTGAAGACTTCACATATCAAGCTATTTTTGCAGCATGATATTATATGAAAAAGCTGACATATATGCAGAAATGGTGTATGGTGCTAGACAGGTGGTGGGTTTTTATCCAAGATCTCAAGTATATTGCTATATTCTGGACAGCGATCAGTTCAGACCAGCTTTTATTCTTGTAACATCTGATGTTTAGAAATGAGCTAAACTGCTCTTTAGAAAATAATTTGGGATGTTTTCAGATTCTCAAGATTAAAAGTATATTTTCCAAACATGTTAATTCCCAATTCTCAATCCTAATCTGAAAGGCTCTCAGTTGGCAGCCAGTACTAGATTTCTGGTTTTATGTAATTTATGTGCTTTAATATCATAAGAGAATTTAAAATAAAAGAGCAAGTTTTATAAATGACAGTTTATATGTAGTGGAGAGTTTATAAATCAAACAGTTAGTTGTATTTAAGAGCTTCCATAAAAATAAGTATGAGAGCCAGGCGTGGTGGCGCACGCCTTTAATCCTAGCACTTGAGAGGCAGAGGCAGGCAGAGGCAGGCAGATCTTTGTGAGTTCAAGGCCAGCCAGGTCTACAGAGTGAGTTCTAGGACAGCTGGGGCTACAGGGAGACCCTGTCTCAAAAAGACCAAAAAAAAATTAAAAAAAAAAAAGTATGAGAAATACAAATCTTATTCAATTTTTTCCTCATACTATAATTAAGCTTTCTTTTTTTGGTCTTTTCGAGACAGGGTCTCCCTGTAGCCCCAGCTGTCCTAGAATTCACTCTGTAGACGAGGCTGGCCTTGAACTCAGAAAGATCTGCCTGCCTCTGCCTCCCTAGTGCTAGGATCGAAGGCGTGTGCTGCCACACCTGGCTTATAATTAAGTTTTCCTATAAACCCCTCCTGAAAACACCAGTCTGGAATGGTTTAGGGTACCTAACTTTGACATCCACTATATAGAGTCCTGTATAATGTGAATCTGAAGTCTTCTCTGTAATGAAGAAAGCTCTTTAAACCTGAAACTTGACCTGCCTTTAAAGTGTACTATATTGTAGAATAGTACTAATGTCAACACTCCCAGCTTGTGACACAAAAAGTGTTCCAGGAAACCCCTTAGCCACATTTTCTTCAAATGAAATCATGGTGTAATTGTGTTGTAATTATTTCAGCCATTCCCCATCTCTAAAAATCTTCCATGACAAGTTTCTTTTTTATCTGAAAATGGTATACAACTGTTATTATAGAAACTGAGGGTTTTGAGATGCCAGATACTGGTTAGCTCTGTCTGAATGGCTGTATTTTTATGCAAATTTCAGAATATTCATTTCTGTATTCTTCCTTGGAGAGGATGCTAACAGGCTAAAATACTGCCAGGAACTGTAGGTGGTTACCTGCCCTGGCAGGTGCCGACTCAAGATGAGTTTAAACACGGAGTAGTATGTGGGGGGGGGGCTCCTCAGAGTATTGTCACTTACATTGGTGCTTATTTTGTTCTTGCAGCTCCTTCGGAAGCGGCACATTGGAAATGACATTGTAACAATTGTTTTCCAAGAGCCTGGAGCACAACCATTTAGCCCGAAGAACATCCGATCCCACTTTCAGCATGTTTTTGTCATTGTCAGGGCTCACAACCCATGCACAGACAGCGTCTGTTACAGGTATGCATCTGAGCCAGAGAGGTGAGGTTGGATGGTCCCTGGAGGACAGTGGTTAAACGGAGTCCTCCAGCTCTGTATTCTGGAGTGTGGTAGGAGGTCTGTTAATTCTCATTTCTGTCTACATTGTATGTGCAGTAGGCTGCATGCACATGCTGATGTAACTGGTGCTGTTGGCATTCCCCAGACTTGTTGGTTAGACACCTGCAGTTTCCATTTGCACCTCCTCCTTAGGTGGTGTCCTTCATCCGTACCATCTGGTCAGCAACTAGCTAATTACTCATACTGCTAATTATATTTCTTTTGGCATGGCAAGAACAGAGAAGAGTATTCATAATAAGTAGGATAGACAAGTTCATTTAAAAACAAAAAACAAAAACTATTGCTTTCGAAAAGCCCAAACCCTTGCTTAAGACATCCTTGATTTATTCTAATGTTTCTAAGCATAGTCTTAAAGGCCTTTTCTGTTTTATTATGTCTGATGAAATTGTTTCAGATACCCTTAACATTCTCAGCATGCTGTCTTTTCGATTTGTGTAGAAGATTTCATACTATATTGTAGATAGAAAGCAAAACCCATTTTGAATGGGCACTAGTATGTTTAGCTAGTGGACAGCCACAGTTAATTTTAAAGAGTTTTTCTTTTCAAGCTTTTGTTTAAAGCAGTACTGTCTAATGGAAATATAGTACAAGCCACACAATCCATTTTGTTTTTAAGAAAGGGTCTTACTAGGTAGTTCTAGCTGGCTTGAAACTTGCTATGTAGACCAGGCTGGCCTGAAACTTGTAGAGATCTACCTGCCATTGTCTCCCAACTAATTCTGTTTTTTAATAGTCAAAATTTTTTTAAAAAAGAAAAATGTAGATGAAAGTAATTTTGAGTCTTATGTTTTTGACCCAGTGTTATTTTATTTACCAAATATATCTGAAGTTATTATCATTTCAACATAATAAGCACATAATTTAAACTTTTTAAATTATTGTGAATTTACATTTTTTTTGTACTAAGTCTTCGATTTAGAGGGCATTTTAGTTCTAGCACATCACAGATTGAATGTTAAATTTCCACTGAATGAGCTTGATCTGTGTTGGGATTTCATAACACTTACAGTTGGAAATACAGTTACATTCCGAGATCGTTCCAAGCATATTTTGTAAACTAAATTTTAATCTAATTTAATATTCCCCAGGTGCACTAGCCACATTTTAGGTGCCACTGGCCACCATACTGGACAGCCCATGGGGCAGGGGCAGGAGTCTTGTCCTTCTTTGATGTTTTCTTTAATCCTTTTTTTCTCACACACATACTTACAGTGCTGAAAATCATAATGTCCCTGTCACTCTCACACTTTGAATCTGTTGCATTAAGAGCCCATCTTTTAACACAGTGATGTGGTGCTCTGGGAATCTTGGTGGGAGTAGCAAACACTCCTGTTACTTAGTGATCTTGTGATCTTTTTCTTTTTTGTTTCGTTTTGTTTTGTGTTTTTCAATTTTTTTCTACTGTAATCTTTTTTTTTTTTTTTTGGTCTTTTCGAGATAGGGCCTCCCTGTAGCCCCAGCTGTCCTGGAACTGGCTCTGTAGACCAGGCTGGCCTTGAACTCACAAAGATCCGCCTGCCTCTGTCTCCCAAGTGCTAGGATTAAAGGCATGTGCCACCCCCCTTAAGAGCATTACTGTAATCTTAAGGTACCAAATTGTTCTGTGAACTTCTTAAATGAGGCAGGCTAGTTTTCTGGGGCACATAGGATGTCAGGAGGTGCTGGAAGCCTAGAATCAACAGTGTACCTCTCTTGCAGTCCTCAATGTTGTTAAAGAAGGGAAGAGCTTTTGTTTCCATGGAAATGCATGTATTCTGAGGCAGAATGGGGAATTTGCATCGATTTTTAAGGTGCTACATGGGTCATCACATGATTTCCCTCATATTTTGGCAGCACCCAGACTGGTAGAAAAGTTAGTCCTGTATAGCTAGACTAACTCAGGTTTATCTCCCAGAACTGAGGATGAAGGCAGGCCATCATGCATAGTACATAAGTGCTCTACCACCGAGCTAGAGCCCCAGACCTCGGATGCCTTTCAGCCTTGAAAACCCCTTGGGCTGGGGCTCCAGCTCGGTGGTAGAGCACTTACACACTATGCCGAGCCTCTGCCTTCCATCTCCCGCACTACGGTCAAGTCAGTCAGTCCGTCTGTCCGTCTGTCCTCCTGGTCACAACTGTTCCACTAGAAACATTCCTTTTTTTTTTCTTTTTCTTTTTTATTTTTTTTTGTTTGTTGGAGGGGCATTGTTTTGTTTTGTGTTTTGTTTTGTTTTGTTCGGTTTGGTTTTAAGGGACAGGTGCCAGCCGCCTGACAGGTGGAACGTAGAAACATTGTTACTACAGAAGTGTTTTACTGTAGTAATCTAAAGACGTACAAGGGATATTTAATTAAGAAAATGAGATTGGTAGTATGTATTTAAAGCATAGGTGCGTGGAATTCAGTGGGAAGCAGAGGAACCCCTTGAGGTGGGGTGGCATATGCAGCATAAAAACCAGACCAAGCGTAGAAAGCACAGTCCACATGTTCCTGTGGCAGGGAAGAAAAGTGGGCAACAGAGGCCTTGCAGCACTGGGCTGTCAGAGTAACCCTATTTAAGGACAGACTCGGTAGGTTTGCCCTGTGTCTCCATGAAGATACTTTATACTCAGAAATCTGGAGGTTGCAGCTTACCTGGTATGTTCCCTGGGATATAACAAAGAGTATTTCCTACAGTGGGTCCAGAGATTGTACCGCCTCAAAGACTGGGAAGTTCATGTAGGAAAAACTAATTCTAGAAGTGAGTTAACCTTGAAATAATCATGACGTAGCCAAGAACTCCAAAATTCATCACTCAACTCTGTACTAAAGCTTGCCCTGTAATTGATTAGAAAGCTCTCCAGCCCCTATTGTCATTTATATCATTGCAAAGAGCTTCATTTCCTGGTCCCAACTAATAAAGTAGATTAGAAGGGACAAATCAAAAAGTTGAAGGAGCTGTTAAGATCAAGAATGTACCATAAACCATTAGTATATGATTATCTTGGAGGAGATGCAGAATAGCTATACATCAGAGATACAAAGTCACTAAGCAAAATAGTTTGGGGGTGTTTGATTTGAAGGCAAAGAACCAAGTATGTTTCACTCACTTGTGTGGGCTTCACATTGTTAAAAAATAAAACACAGTGTAGAATATCACAATTTAAGGGGGGAGGATCTTTTTTTTGGGGGGGGGTCTTTTAGAGACAGGGTCTCCTTGTAGCCCAGGCTGGCCTTGAACTCAAAAAGATCCACCTGCCTCTGCCTCCCAAGTGCTAGGATTAAAGGTGTGCACCACCATGCCTGGCTGGGGTGGGGATGTCTTTTTCTGAGACAGGATCTCCTGTAACTCCAGTTGGCCTTGAACTCGCTATGTAGACCAGGCTGGCCTTGAATTTACAGAGATCTGCCTGCCTCCAGTGCTGGGATTAAAGGGATGCACCACCACGCCTAACAGACTATCACCATTTTACCAACAACTAATAGATCTAGCCTTGACCATCAGAGGCTACAAATACCACAGAAAAGAGACAGATAGGTACTTCATAATGTATCACCTCACCTATGAATCAGTCTTGTCTTCCCCTCCCTTTTTTTAAGTCTGAATACGAGTAAGCCTTTATTCAAACCATTTTAAAGGAAATGCAGATGACCCGAGTAGTAGCTTGTGTATAGTTGACCGAAGTCACACAAGCTCTGGGCAACCAACAGCTTAGCTTCTTTAACTGCCAATTAGATGAGTAGATACATTTAGAAGGCAGAAATATATGGTATTTCTCTCAGAAAGGTTTCCATTTTTAGTGGTTAAAATGAAATAAATTTTGAAGAGTGAGCATGATGTAGCAGAAAGAACACTTGGAATTAGACCAGATTCTGAAGTTGCTCAGGGCTCAGATTTCCCTTTCTATGTAGTAGAAGGCCGCTTGTATCCTCTCCTGCAGATCCACCGGGCGCTGACTGTAGGCAAGTCTGTTACTTGAATAATCAGGATGTAGCCAGGAGCTCCAAATGTGCACACTAAATGTCTTTTAGGTTTCTTTCTTCTCTAAGGAATAAAGGAGGGAAGGAGGTAGGGGAGGAGGGAGGGAGGAAGAGAGAGGGGGAGAGACAGAAAAGAAAGAAAAAGCATTTGCAGGGTTCATTAAGTAAAAAAGAAAAGGCAGAAAACAAGAGATGACTCCAGCCACACTTAACGTCCCTGTTGTCCATGACCATTGGCCTTTCTAAGACAAAAACCTGAATGCCACTCCTTGTGCTTAACCCTCCCAGGACATCCTGATGCTGGGGTCTTCCCAGCCTGGTCCCAGCCTCTCCTGTTCCCTGCCCCACCCGCATTGCTCATCAGATACTTGATCTCTGCAGAGCGCTCATGCTGTGCCACATCTCTGTATGTGCTGCTTTCTGGGTTGACTGCTTCATCTCGTGAACACAGATCTGTTCTTCCTTCATCTGACGAACCTGGCTTTGCCCTCCTGTGGAAGGCTTCCCCAACCCTGGAGCTACAGAGCTTTTACTGAGTGTGGCTCCTAGTATCCCGTACTCCTCAGCAGAGGACTGAAACCAGAATCTGAGTTTTACCCTTGATCTTCAAGAATATCTCAGAGCCTTCCTCATAGGAGCTCCTTGAGTGTCGTTGGGGAAACAAGTGCTGTTAGAAGCCCACAGCTCCTGGAGACGAGTCCTGGGCCCAGGTCTGCTTCTTGCGAAATTCCTCGACCCTTACTCATCGTCATCTGAGCTCCAAGAAGGGGCCTTCCTCTACCACTCGAATGTGTTCTACATTTAACTTATTGGTTTTATTTGTTTTTTTAATGTTTTATGTGTATGAGTGTATTGCCTGCATGTATATAAGTGTCTTGTAGTGCTCATAAAGCTCACAAGAAGGTATCAGATTCCCCTAAACTAGAGTTAGGACTATTGTTACCTGGGAATCAAACCCAGGTCCTCTGCAAGAGCAGCCAGTGCTCTTAACCACTGAGCTGTCTGTCCAGCCCATATTTTATTTTTTGTAGTCCTGGCACATGCTCTACAAGTGCTAGTCCCATGTTACCAGCCCTCTTTTCATTTTATTTTGAGAAAGGGTTTCACAAAGTTGTTACAGCTGGCCTCAAACTCACTCTGCAACCCAGGCAGTCCTTGAACTTGCAATTCTCCAGCCCTGGCTTCTTGAGTAGCCCAGGTTACAGAACTACACAGCATGTCTAACTTTATTTTTCTTTCAAATTTGAGATTGAGATTCATTTGTTTCCTGCCATTTCCTTTGTGCTTCTAAAGTTTGCTTTTCTTTTGTTATTGTTCTTTTAGTTTGGGGGTATTTGTGTGATTTCTTTTTACATTTATTTATTTATTGGGGGGTGAGCCGTGGCACACATGCTGAGGTCAGCAGACACCTTGTGGAATAGATGTTCTCCTTTTCCCATGTGAGCCTCAGAGATCAGACTCAGGCCATCAGGCTTGGTAGCACATGCCTTAACCCACTGACCTATCTCATTGACCTGGTCTTTTAGAAGTGAGAGTTTCATGTAGCCCACCTGGCCTTGAACTCAATCATATATATATATATATATATATATATATATATATATATATATATATATAGCCAAAGAAGACCTTGATCATCTTCCACCTCCCAAGTGCTGAGATCTTAAGTATACGCAACTATGCCTGGCTTCAAAGTTCAAATGTATTCTACACTATTTTTTTTAATTTTATTTATTTCCGTATGTGTATGAATGTTCTGTCTGCATGCAAGTTTGTGCACCCGTGTCGTGCAATGCCGCAGAGGTCAGAAGAGGGTGTCAGATTCCCCTGAACTGGAGTTCTCCTGGAATTGGAGTTTCAGAGGGTTCTCGGCCGCCATGTGGGTGCTGGGGATCGAACCCTGGTCCTCTGTAAGAGCGGTTGGCACTCTTAACCGCTAGGCCATCTCTCCAGCCCCTATTTTTGCGAAGACTTCTATTCAGCTGTTCTGGAGCATCCTTGTATATCAACTTGAAATTGGCTTTGGGTTTCAAGACTTATTATTTCATCCAAGGTCTTTGGTGCTAGCAAATTCTAAATGGTCCAAACCAATTAGACATAGCCCCATGGTATCTTGGGCAGCAAGACTTACATGGATGGTCCCTTTAAACAAGTGCCTCAGAGAAAGAAGGAAAGGTTAAGAAGCTGTTTGTGGTGGAGGTGGAAGAGTGTGGTCTTCTCCTAGAGCTCGTTGGGTGCTGAGAGCTTAGCTCCAGCCTGGGCACACTCTAGTAACTGGAGATCATTTTGCTCCCCTGCCTCTGTTGTCTGGAAAGGTAGAGGATTTGTACCCATTGTTCACCTGGAGAACAGGACCTTTTTTGGGTCTCTACATCATTCTCAAAGACTTCGGCGTGTATATTTGCAGGATATACATTTTCTTTGGTAGAATGTATAATCGAGATGAATTTTGACATGAAGCCCAAGTCTTTATGGACGTTTGAGGACCAGTGACTTCTCTGAAGTTCTCTCCAATTCTGGCCTTCTCAGACTGCTTCACCTACTAAACTCTGTCCTCTAACTTACCTGAGCAGTGGGTCCTTCTCCTACATGCTGCCAGATGAATAGGGCATGTCTATAATAATAAAGGGCTTATTATTTCCAAGATGCAGTGCTGCAAACTAGGCTAAGATAAGTGTGTCCAGCACAGGCCCTTTGGAGCCTGCTTTTTTTTTTTTAGTTTATTATTTTTTATGTGTATGAGTGTACTGTCTGCATGTAGGTTGGTGCACCTGTATCATTGTGTCATGCAATGCTGCAGAGATCAGAAGAGGGCGTCGGATTCCCCTCGAACTAGAGTTAAAAATGGTTCTTAGCCGCCATGTGGGTGCTGGGAATTGAACCTGGGTCCTCTGCAAGAGCAGTGTTCTCAACCACTGAGCCATCTCTCCAGCCACCTGGAGCCCGCTTTTAAAAATAGTAAGGGGGCACCGACTGCTCTTGCAGAGGACCCAGGTTCAATTCCCAGCACCCACGTGGCAGCTAAGAACCATCTTTAACTCCTGTTCCAGGGGAATCTGACGCCCTCTTCTGATCTCCTTGGCATTACACGACATAGGTGCACCAACCTACATGCAGACAGTACACTCATACTCGTAAAAAATAATTAATTAATTAATTAATTAAAAAATAAAAATAGTAAGAACCAATTGAGCATGGTGGCGCACACCTTTAATCCCAGCACTCAGGAGGCAGAGGCAAGCGGATCTAGGCCAGTCTGGTCTGCCTAGTGAGTTCTAGGACAGCTGGGGCTACATGGAGACCCTGTCTTGAAAAGACACCCCCCCCCCGAAAAAAAAATTGTAAGAACCATTTATTTTTTTTTTTTGATTTTTTTTAATTTTATTTATTTCTGTATGTGTATGAATGTACTGTCTGCATGTAGGTCTGTGCGCCTGTGTCGTGCAATGCCGCGGAGGTCAGAAGAGGGCGTTGGATTCCCCTGGAACTGGAGTTCTCCTGGAATTGGAGTTTCAGACGGTTCTCGGCCGCCATATGGGTGCTGGGGATCGAACCTGGGTCCTCTGCAAGAGTGGTCGGCACTCTTAACTGCTAGGCCATCTCTCCAGCCCCAAGAACCATTCATACTTAATGTCCTGAGTACCTTTATTGAGAAATTCTAGGCAAGCTTCTTCTTTTTTTTTTTTTTTTAAGTGAGGCAAAATACTGTTTTGCTTAAACTAACAGGGCCTTTTACTATCAAGAGTTTAGCATTGGTGCCATCTAATAGCTTTTTAACCTTGTAGAAACCTTGAAAGTTAGTATGTCCAAAAGCAAAACTCTTTATTGGAACAGAGCCTTCTAGGCTATCATCTTCCTCATCTTCATGAGGATTCTGTTTCTAATAATGCTGAGCTGATTATTGTCTGTACCATTTACTTCTGATCCAAGATGAATCACTGATAATTACATGGTAAGGACTCAGTTTTCTCCCTCACAGTTCATTATAGAGACTTCTAATTATTAGTAAGTTTCTAGTGTATGTTTGTCTAAAGTTCTGTCACTGAATAAATAGATGTATAGAAAGCTCGTGGGCTTAGGGGTAAGTAGATGGATGGCACTCATAATCACACCCCCTACTGAGCACGTTCCTCTCCTCAGAAGAAGATCACAGCTGTTTCCTGGGAAAGAAGAATGATTTGAGTGAAATTAGCAACAGAGGAAATTGCTGATTTTAAAATGAAAGATACTAATATTTCTGGATCCTTACAGGATCGCTTGTGAAAAAATAAAAATAAAAAAACACTACCAGATCTGAATTTCAGTGTCTTCTGCTCAGCCTCAGAAGAGTGGAGGGAAGCTAAGATGTTCAAATTAAAATTATACAGCTGTCAGCATTCAAGCCAGACAGTTCACAGTAGACAAGAGAAACTGCCTTTCTGATACTGTATAATTAGGCCATAATGCATGCACAGAGAAATCCTTAGAATTCTCTTCTCCAGTTAGAAAACAGAGCAAGGTGGACATTTTCCTTTGACATAAAGTGATCTATCAGGTAGTCTTTAAAAAAACAAAAACCAAACCAAAAAAACCTTGGAAATGTATCAAATAGATTAATCCAAGTTATCTCCATACATTGTAGCTTTTCTAATTCACTAGATTATAATTTCCAACCTTCGGTTATAGATTTTTATTTATCCCATTTTTCTATTAAGATACAATTTTTTCTAAAGTAGAACCTGTCACTCGTGTGTGTGTGTATGTATAGAGGTGGTGAGACAGTATCTCACTCTGAAGCCCAGGTGGCTATAGAATTCACATTTCAGCCAGGTGTGGTAGCGCACGCCTTTAATCCTAGCACTCTGGAGGTAGAGGCAGGCGGATCTTTGTGAATTCAAGGCCAGCCTGGTCTACAGAGTGAGTTCCAGGACAGCTGGGGCTACAGGGAGACCCTGTCTCGAAAAGACCAAAAAAAAAAAAAAAAAGAATTCACATTTCAGCAGGGGTGGCCTCAGTCTCCTAGGAATCCTCTTTCCCAAGTTCTAGGATTATAGGTGTGACTCTAGCAAAACCTTTTCTTAAAGGAAATGTGAAGCAGTTCTTTGATTTAATTTAAAAGGTGTACATTCTCAGGTTACATACATTCTCTTGAGAGTTCCAAGAAAACAGATTTCTGTATAACTTTCCTAATGTTCAGCCCATTTTTGTGATTGATTCAGGTAGAGTATTTGGAAGGTGAGATGCTTTGATCTGTTAGAATCATCATTTCCAAATGTAATCTTGAACCGTGACATAAAACATACAACCTCCTTATTTCTACTTAATTAGGACAATTTTAGTATTTTCGTTTTTGAGATTAAAGTAATAGATTGGTATAGATAGTAATATGGCCCTTTTTCTTGGGCCCATGTTTCAGCCATATGTATGCAAAAGAAATGATAGAAATAGGCTTTCTCCCATTGATCTTGATTTTAATGGAAAAGGGGAGGCTGGAGAGATGGCTCAGCAATTAAGAGCACTGGCTGCTCTTGCAGAGGACCTGGGTTCATGCCTGACAGTGACTAACAACCATCTGCAACTCCAGTTCCAGGGGATCTGATACCCACTTTTGGCCTCCATGGGTATTGCACCCTCATAGTGTACTTACATACAAGCACACAAAAACACCTAGAATAATAATCAATTAAGAAAGCCGGGCGTGGTGGCGCACGCCTTTAATCCTAGCACTTGGGAGGCAGAGGCAGGCGGATCTTTTTGAATTCAAGGCCAGCCTGGTCTACAGAGTGAGTTCCAGGCCAGCTGGGACTACAGGGAGACCCTGACTCGAAAAGACCAAAAAAAAAAAAAAATAATAATAATAATAATAATAATAATCAATTAAGAAAAGAAATGGGAAAAGGTCAATGTTTCTCACAGATAGAATCACAGACCAGAAGGAGAAACTTTGGATCAAGGAATAGCTCAGCTTAAAAATAGGATGTTCAAGTACTGTGGCTGTTATATAAAAATTGCAATTATTATTGATATTTTATTCTAAAGTTTATGCTTTTTCTGGTTGCACAATGTCTCACCCATAAGTCAACAGATAATATTTGCTTTGTTGAAGTTTAAGTCATGGCACATAAGTCGTGCATCCTCTGACATTTCCCTGATGGGGCTGGAGAGATGGCTCAGGGGCTGATGAGCTGTTTGTCTATAGGCTTCTGTGTCAAGAGAGGTCCAGGTCTGTGTTCTGACAGAATCTGTGTTCTGAAAGATTATGTGGTTATAGAAGCCATCACTGGAAGGAGTCTATAGTTGTTTAAAATCAGTGTTTTTTTTTGTTTTGTGTTTGTTTGTTGTGTTTTTTTTTTTTCTCCTCTTTTCGAGATAGGGTCTCCTTGTAGCCCCAGCTGTCCTGGAACTCACTCTGTAGACCAGGCTGGCCTTGAACTCACAAAGATCCGCCTGCCTCGGCCTCCCGAGTGCTAGGATTAAAGGCGTGCACCACCATGCCCCCGCCTTGTGTTTGTTTTTTTTTAATGTAGACCATTAAAATAAGGTTGTTTTGGTTTTCCCATGATGATTTGGTCTCCTGTCTGTAAAAGAAATGAAAATTTGAACTTTAGACTTTTAGTTAGAGAGGGTGGCCTAGTAAAAACATGTTCTCCTAAATATGTGAATGAAAAAGTTTACTCATATTAAGCAGAAATTCTTGTGGTGTTTTCCAGCTTTTTGACATACACCTTCCCCCCAACACCCCACCCCCACACACACTACCTAGCACTGCTGGTCAAGCCCAGAGCCTTGCATGTGCATGCAAGGCCAGTGCTTCACTACTAAGCTACATCCCCAACACTTTGTGAAAATATATTTTGTTTTCACATTATATATGCAAATACTGAGAATTATTGACAGGTATCTCACTCTTTGATCTTTGCTTTGTCTCTCAGTGTGGCAGTCACCAGGTCCAGAGATGTGCCTTCCTTTGGACCTCCCATCCCTAAAGGGGTTACTTTCCCCAAATCAAATGTGTTCAGGGACTTCCTTTTGGCCAAAGTGATTAATGCAGAAAATGCTGCTCATAAATCAGAAAAGTTCCGGGCCATGGCAACGAGGACCCGCCAGGAGTACCTGAAAGATCTGGCAGAAAAGAATGTCACCAACACGCCCATCGACCCTTCGGGCAAGTTCCCTTTCATTTCTCTGGCCTCTAAGAAGAAGGAAAAGTCCAAGCCATATCCAGGAGCTGAGCTCAGTAGCATGGGGGCCATTGTGTGGGTAGTCCGGGCCAAAGACTACAACAAGGCCATGGAATTAGACTGCCTCCTCGGGATCTCCAATGAGTTCATTGTCCTCATCGAACAGGAAACAAGGAGTGTGGTTTTCAATTGTTCCTGCAGAGATGTAATAGGGTGGACTTCCAGTGACACCAACCTCAAAATCTTCTATGAGCACGGAGAGTGTATTTCAGTGGAAAGTTTTATTAGCAACGAAGAGATCAAAGAAATTGTCAAGAGGCTTCAGGTGAGTCTTTCTCTTTTCTTTACTTACGTGCAAGTAGACTAGAGCCAAGAACACAAGACTGAGGCTTTGGGCTTGATGATGCTTAAAGCAGCACAGTTTATCTGAGGCTCGAATTTTTCACCATTTATTGAGAAAGGTAGTATCACCAGTTGAGGGGACACATTAACTGAGGGCTTGTGTTGTATACTCATTTGCGTGTGACCTGATCCCAGTGGCTTGGTGGCTGCTGTTGTGGCCAAGGCAGTGAGTGGGCTGTGTTTGTTGAAGAATTGCCACCTTGGATTTTAAAAAAGGGCAGTTGAGTAGCAGAGTACAGATTCTCTCCTCTGCCAGCTCCTTGTGGGATTTATAACTTCAGGAAAGTCATTGAGCAATTTGGAGTCAACTAGCATGTTGCTGTTGGCCTAATGGATAGAGACTAGTGAAGGGGAAATAACCAGCTTGTCTCTCAGTTAGCAGAAAGGTATGCAGGGGTAATCCATGTGGCAGGGTTTTTCCATTTCCTTGTCCCCCACTTGATAACTTATTGAACTATACCTCAGTACCTTTCATTTCCTTGTCTAGTTTGTTTCCAAAGGGTGTGAGTCAGTAGAAATGACTCTGCGAAGAAATGGACTGGGACAGCTTGGCTTCCATGTCAACTATGAGGGCATCGTGGCAGATGTGGAGCCCTATGGCTATGCCTGGCAGGCAGGGCTGAGACAGGGAAGCCGCCTGGTGGAGATCTGCAAGGTGGCAGTGGCCACCCTGAGCCATGAGCAGATGATTGATCTCCTGAGAACATCCGTCACAGTGAAAGTTGTCATCATCCCCCCACATGACGACTGCACCCCACGGAGGTAGGTCTGAGTTGGCAGCCAAGCAGACTAGAGCAGTGTTCATGTACCATGTAAAACATCTCCCAGCAGGCACTGAAGCAGGGCATCTGAAGAGTAGGTCCTTCATGAGGCTGATAGTTCCTCCCATGGAAAGTCTGGTCCAGGATGCAGCACCCTTTCAGCATGTGGCAGCAATAGCTGGAATGAATGACGAGGAACTGTTCCAGGATTCACATCTCTGGGTTTATAAAGTTGCTTCCCTGGGTAGAAACGTCTGGCAATGTTGACCTAAAGCATTTTGCACCAGTAACCAGTAGGCATGGAACACTTAATGTTAAAGGATTCCCAGCATCTCAGGCTCGGAATTTTTTCTTTTCTGTCCCATGACAGTCATAAAGTCCTCACTCCTATTTGTATCCAGTTAATGTCTAAAATTCCAGCTGTTGCTTTGAGCCCTGTTGTCTGTGCCTGGACAGCTGAATGGGACTTCCAGCTCTTTCCTGGCCGCTGGGCAGCATCTCCAGGACCGTGAACTGCATCCTCCTCCTGAAGGGCGGACCCAGGAGCCCTGCATGCCCAGCTCCTGCCAGGCTACCTGCACACTCCAAAACATCATTCTTTCTCTGCCTCTGGGGAAGTTGCTTGATGGAACAGATTTCATCAACTTCTTTACCTTTGGGCTTGCGCATGCTACTTTTGCTGGCTTAAAAAAAGAAATCTGCTATTTATTTTTAGCCATTTTCTAAGAATTTCTCATAAGCTTTGCTTATTAATTCGTAGGCCATTTAAAGCCAAACATGGTTCTTTTACTTGCCCCCTAAAATGACCAGTCCAGTGTCTGAGCACTCAGGGATTTATGACTTGCAGATGGTAGACTAGAAACCATTATAATGGGCTATTTGTGCCTTTTAAAGACTGAGCAACAATGACAATCAGTGGACTTCAGTTTAAACCAGACTGCTCAAAATAGTGTGTTCTGATGCTGCCTGTGGGTAGACAGCTCAGGGGTTATGTGCCTGCTCAAAATCTAGTGAAGCCCTTCACTCTGAAAGGGCTAAGAAGTATTCTCTTCAGGAGAGCTGGGTTTCCCAAGAAACCAAAAGTATACATGCACAGCTTTTTATTTTAGCTAATTTGGGGTAGGGGATAGTCTAAGACCGTCCCAGATGTGTGCCCTGTGTTAGACAACAAGGACTCACAATGTCTGTCAGGCTTTCTGGACTCTCCCAGTACATTATTATTGATGTTAAACATTCTGCTGACCTGGGGTTCAAAGCGCGACACAGGTGGTTCAGAGAGCCGTTGGGCTCTTTTTTGGAACACCCTCCAAGTGCCCTGCCACTTGCTCTGCTGTTACGTGCCCACTGTCCTTTGATCGCAACAGGAGAAAGTAAGCAAACTTTCTGAGTTACGGACACTGTGTAAGGACGTGCTGCTCCATGCATCCGTCTGCTCTTTTCTAGGCTCCCAGGTTTGTTTGGGGGAGCTGAGAGGAAATAGGCTGAGGTGAGGTAAACACAGGAGCTGAAACGTGAAACTAGATGGATGAAGCCTGAGAAGATAGGCCGTGATGAGAGATGTGCTTACAGCACTGTTGTAGAGGGCTTTATCATCTTTGGTGCGTCGAGAAAAAAAGCACTGTCACGTGGATTAATACGTGTAATCCTTACGGCAATCCAGTGTACCAATAATATTGCCTTTATTCGTGTTTAAAAGAAACAAGGGCTAGCGAGATGGTTCACCAGGTTTAGTCACTTGCCCCCCAGCCTGATGATGAGTTTGATTCCCAGGTCCCACACAGAAAACCCCACAAGCTGACCTCTCTCTTCCTGTGCACACATTGATACCCCACCCACCCACTCAATCAATCAGTCAATCGATCTTTGTAACTTTATTTTTTTTTAATTAATTTATTTATTTTTAACAAATCTAGACCCGTGTTCCCGCCCATTCCCCCACCCCGCCAGAGCTCATGCATTCTGCCAAACATGCTCTTCATCGCTTAGTCTTTCTCAATTTTCCATGGGAAGTTGACTGTTTTGAGCAGAAGTTCACTGTTTCAGTCAGTTCTTTGATGCAGTCTTTTCTGTTGTTGTTGTTGTTCCAAAATCCATTACGCCCAACTGCTTTGTACAAAAGCTCAGGGGGCCCTACACAAGAAATACTTACAACTGGGTAATTGGCAACAGCATCCACAGATGAGGGATACCATTCGTCCTTTGTTTTTCTGGGACTGTGTTACTTCACTCAGCATGATGTCTTCTACTCCAGCCATTTCCCTGCAAACCTCATGATGTCGTCTTTCTTACTGCTGCATAGAACTCCATTGTGTAGATGTACCACATTTTCTCATCCCACTCGTCAGTTGAGGGCATTTAGGTTGGTTCCAGCTCTTGCTATTGTGAAGAGGCTGAAATAAACATGGCCGTGCATGTATCTCTGTGGTGGGTAAGTCTTGAGGGTACATGCCCAGGAGTGGTATAGCTGGGTCGGGGTGGCAAGTTCATTCCAAGTCTTCCAAGGGTTCTCCACACTGCTTCCATAGTGGCTGTACAGTTTACATTCCCACCAGCAGTGGATGAGTGTTTCCCCTTTCCCCACAACTCTCCAGCACTTGGTATCATTGTTTTTCTTGATCCTAGCCAGTCTTATTGGAGTAAGAGGATATCTTAAAGTGGTTTCATTTGCATTTCCGAATGATTGTGATTTGACGACTGCTATGAGGTGTTTCTCAGACATCTCTAATTCCTCACTTGTGAAGTCTCTGTTCAGTTCTTTGCTCCATCTATTGAGTGGGTCATTTGTTTTCTTTTTTCTTTGTTTTTTGAGTAGTTTATATATTCTGGAAATCAATGCTTTGTCAGATGTATCTGCAGTGAAGGTTTCCTCCCACTCTGTGGGATTTCTCTTCACTTCCTTGATTGTTTCTTTTGATGTACAGAAGCTTTTGAGTTTGATGAGGTCCCATTTGTCAATTGTTGACCTTAATTCTTGTGCAGCTGCTGTCTGATTTAGGAAGTCTTTTCCTACGCCTATGTCTTGTAGTCTGCTGCCAACTTTTTCTTCTATCACCTTCAGAGTTTGGGGTTTCACGTTGAGCTCTTTAATCCATCTGGAGTTGACTTTTGTACAGGGCTGTAACTTTAAATTAAAAAACAAACCAAAAAAGAAACCAGGTAACTTCCCAAGCTTTTCTGACAAAGGTAAGTTTGGCTTCACAGTCCAAGCTTGCATCTGCTTTTCTGTAGGCCAGCACAGACCCTTGCCTTCTATGCTAGTATAAGTATCATGGCATGCTGGTAAATGGACTTTGATTTGTAGAATTCCTGATTCCCGTGGTGTCAACTTCTCCCACTTGCTGCTTTCAAGTTACCACCATGACACGATTAGTAAAGGCAGAGTTAGGCAGATGGGACAACCTGTTCTGCAAGTCAGAGCGGGCGCCCTGAGTAAAGGAGCCACATCTGTCTCCAGAAGCACAGAGAAACACCATGCCATGCGTTCCGAGCTGCTTACTGTGTTGCATGTTGTGAGGTGCTGGGCAGGAGGCTGCGCTGGAGGCCAGATGCTAAGCCACAGCTCCCTGCCCCATCCCAGCAGGTAGGAAATTGTTCACTCTGTGGATGCCTTTGGAGGCCTGAAAAGCTGTTTCTTTCCTGCAGAAATGACTTCAAAGGGAGCAGTTGAAGCATTAACACCTTGTTGCAGTTTTCAACAAAATAGGATAATGCTCTTCTGTCTCTGCTCCTCCGCACTTCACACTCCCTCTGCTGTTTTCCTAGCAGCTAATCACTCTGCTCTTTGACTAGTCACTCTCTTCCTTTTTGTCAGCCTTTCCTTTAAGCAGCTCTGCTGTGAGGCAGAACAGGTCTCCTTGAGGCTCACAACCCACTGCCTTTTGGTTCTTGATATTGCCAGGACCCTGAGAGCATCATGGGCAGCCACATGGTGACCACATGTCATGCACTGGGTATGTGTGCACATGTGAGTCCTTCACTTCGAAGAGGCAGCTTTCCAAAAAGGGAAAAAAAAAGAAAGCTGGTTTTACAGCAAAAACAGAAAGTGGTGTTTAAGTAACATACGTAGAATAAAGACCTTTTCTCTGCTCGTAGCAGACAGGCAGACCCTCCACAAATCGCTTCAAGCAAAGAAGGAACAGAAAGCAAAGCCAAATTTCTGAGGTTGTGCTACAGGGATCTGCTTGGTAGATTTTGTTTCATTTTCCACAAAAACCCTATGACAGCTTCATGTTTATTAGAACAGCGAGGAGGATGGAGGTGCAGGCTTCTGCCTGCAGACGAAGAGGCCAGGACAGCAGCGGGAAGGCAGTCCCGGTGAGCCTGCCAGAGACCTGGTCTGCGTGCCCCTACCCCAGTGAGACAGCCCTCATGACCCTCTGTCACCGTGTCCACGGTCTGTGACCACCAGTGTCTACGACCTCTAATCCACCTGACAGGAGGAAAACACATGACCACAGATTAAGTTGTCAGGATGGAACAGCTTTATTCTGTGAGGAACTGCTCTGCAGTCGAGCCATTCAGGAGCTATAAACAAACATATAAAAAGACCAAATCACTATTATTATTATTATTATTATTATTATTATTATTATTATTTGCTAGGGATTTGAGAAGCAAAGAAAAGGTTACAAAGTGTTTCCTTGTGCTGGACATGGGAAAGCACACCGCTTTGAGCTGGAAGGGCTGTTAGAACTCCTCTGGTTCAAATCTCATTGTCCAGAAAATTTTCCATTGAAAGAAGTGGCGTGTTCTTTCAGAACCAAAGTCACAGGTTCTGGGGCCCTAGCTGTCCTCACACATAAGGCTTTCCTGACTTAGGAGAGCAGTGTTGAAATGTTCTGCTCCGTGCACTGCTCAACCATTCTCTTTCCTTCCCATAGTACCAAAGAGAAGAGGAGAGAGTGATGAGAAATAAGAAGTGAAGAGAAATCTAGAAAAGAGTGAAAATTAGAACAAGAAAATAGAGACCCCTTTCAGTGAATTCATGGGTCATTCTTTTTTTTTATTTTATTTTTTCATTTTTGAGACAGGGTCTCCCTTTAGTCTCAGCTGTCCTGGAGCTCGCTCTGTAGACCAGGCTGGCCTTGAACTCATAGAGATCTACCTGTCTCTGCCTCCTGAGTGCTAGGATTGAAGGCATGTGCCACCATGCCCAGCTATGAGTCATTCTTTTTACATTTAGGACTGAAATTATAATTCCTGCTGATCATAGCTCCAGCTGGATTTGTAAAAGATCTTAGGTGTCCCTTTTTGTCTTGGGCTATACCTTGAGTGAGGCGTGCTTGTCACTGTATGTGAAGGATGTTGGGGTATTAGGGTGGCACTCTCTAGTCAGTGAATAAAATGAGACAGGCCTGCAGTTCACTACTTCAGGATGTCTGAGTCTGGCACTCCCACCCCTCGACTGTGCAAACTCTCTCCAGGCCTCCACTTGCTCCTGTGGAAAGCTGGCGTAGTACAGGACCGTACCCCATCATGGAGTTGCTCTAATGTGGCCCCATTGCACGTTGCCTGTCCTAGTGTCCTCTTTACTGCTCCATTTTTCTGCAGATGATACTGTGACATCTTTTCATGGCATTGCACCGCTGTCAGCTCTGCCCCGCAGCGTGCTGTCTGCTCTCCATTCCATCTTCATTCTCCCATTTTCAGAAATTAAGAAAGAGACCGTGAAGCCAGCAGCCGCTCCCTGGCCCTGCAGGCAGTGGGGAATGGCAGGTTGCTACAGTGTGAACCGCCATCAGATGGAGGACATGAAATAGCTCAGTAATTTTTCAGTGCTGATTATG
This sequence comes from Rhizomys pruinosus, assembly GCA_009823505.1. Classification (NCBI taxonomy): domain Eukaryota; kingdom Metazoa; phylum Chordata; class Mammalia; order Rodentia; family Spalacidae; genus Rhizomys; species Rhizomys pruinosus. The sequence continues at coordinate 170,500 of VZQC01014772.1, read as the reverse complement.
TGTCAAAATGATAACATTTTGGATATTTGGAATAAAATAAAGCATATTAAATTAATTGCACCAATTTTGCTTTTATTTTCTAAGGTTGAAATTCCAAGTGGGGCTCATGTACAACACCCTGTGCTTGCCTTGACTCTCTCAGTGCTTGCTATAACATACCTCTAATGACTCATTCTGATGACTTTCATAGCTGTCCTGCTCACCTCCCCTTTCCTTCCCTTTAGAATTTACTTAGTGATGGAGTCCAGTGCCCAGTTTAATATTTCAGTGGGAACTTTGTCCACAAAGTCAGTTCCTCTCCTGTTTAGCTGTAAACACTGGAAGGGGTGGAGTCCAGGTTTCCTGAGGGCTGATGTTTCAGGAGTGACAGGACTCCTGTAGTTGGCTATTAATTTTGCTCAGGCCTGAGAACAGGAGGCCTGCTCTAGATTTCTTTCTGGGGAAAGGTTGTTAGAAATCTGATTTTTAGGTTATGCTTTGTGTCCCTAGGAATTTAATAGTTCTAGCTATTCTGTAATTGAGTTTTCCTCTCCTAAGTTAAATTTGGCTCTCTGGGTTTCAGGATTTCTCCTGACTTAATCTCTTGACTCCTGGGATCCCAACACATTTGGAACTACACTTTCATTTAGATCGCTAGGTGTGATACTCAGGGAAGTTGTGCAGAGCCCTCCACTCTGTGTGCTCAGGAGTCTGTCCCCTGTCCAACTATCTTTCTTCCCTTTGTTCTTTTTGCAACTCTCACATCCCAGCCCACGTGGGATCCTGTGGGTTTGTTCATAGTTGGGACTATAGTAAATGTAATTCTTCTGGAGTATGTTTTTTTATTTGTTTTGTTTTGATTCTTGGTCATGTTGAGACAGGGTTTTCCTGAAGCCCCAGCCCCTGGAACTCACATGTAGACCAGTCTGGCTTGTGAGGAGCTCACCTGCCTCTGCCTCTGCCTCTGCCTCTGCCTCTGGTTGCTGAGATTAAAAGTGTGTGCCACCACACCCTGCTAGGTTTCGGTTTTTTAAAAAGAAAACTACAAGGCCCAAAGGTTAAAAGAAGGCTAGAGAATCAGTGTGGTTCCATCAACAATTGCTGTACAGGCCTCAAGTTTATCTAGAGTTTAAGGGTGGAATTGCAATTGTATTTTCTTCTCCCTGCTTTTTCTCCTTAATAGGAGTTGCTCAGAAACCTACCGCATGCCAGTGATGGAGTACAAGATGAACGACGGCGTCTCCTACGAGTTCAAGTTTCCCTTCCGAAATAATAACAAATGGCAGCGGAATGCCAACAAGGGCCCTCATTCACCTCAAGTCCCATCCCAGGTGCAGAGTCCCATGACCTCACGGCTGAATGCTGGGAAAGGAGATGGGAAGATCCCTCCTCCAGAAAGAGCCGCCAACATCCCTCGAAGTATCTCTAGTGATGGGCGCCCACTGGAGAGGCGGTGAGTGCACCCACAAAGCTCACTCTGGTCTGAGGCCCAAATTCAAATAACACTAAACCCCATAAGCACTAGCTTCCCATGTTTCTCCAGAAGCAAAACGAAAATCTTATAAATAGTATTAGCCATGAGCTGCTCAGTGACATGATTCATCCCAGCAGTGCATTTAGCTCCTGGCAGTGGGATTTGTCCATGCTTTGCTCTTTAATTTCTATGTGGTTATCAACAGAAATCTTCACTGCACATTTAGTGGTCTGATGGATTAAAACTTAGCAGACTCTTGAGGTGGCTGAATTATCATCTTGGGTAGTCTTCATTGTTCAGGGACAAGTGCTAAGATAGGAGCAATAGAATGCAAGGTTTTGATTGAATATCAGTGTTTTCTGTCATTTTATTTGAGAGGAATTCCAAGAAGGGGAATTCTCAGAGCACAGCAGAAGAAAGCAGTGGGGAGGAGACGGCACACAGGGAAGGGTTAAAGCACAGAGCATGGAGCGAGGCAGAAGGGGCAGGGCTGTGGGTCCTGGAATGTGAGGCACCATGGTCGGTGGTCAAACTGAAAGTCATCGAAGCTCCCTCACAAAGGGTAGTGCTGGGTCTGCCTCATGCGCATGTGCTTAACTGCAGTTCACTGTGATGAAGCACCTTGAGCTGCAATGTAGGCCTGAGACTAACATAGATCAAGTTTGTACATGGGTCTAACATTTTATAGCGGTGCTCTATAAATGTAGTTACTTGAAATTATGGCTGCTAACGATGATGGTTTCGGGCTCATGGCATCTGCGAGATGCAGCTGGTTTCTTCTGTCCATCCACTGTCCTTCCCTCTCCCTTCTGCTCATTTCGGCCATATCTTGTGATGTAGAGCCATGGAGGTGACTGTCTGGTAATGGCGGTGGATGGAAGAGTCCTTCCCTGTGATACCTTCTCATCTGTGCTGGATAGCTTTAGTGTCAACTTGACACACCTGGGTTGAGGGAACCTCAATTGGGGGAATTGGCTCCATTGGACTGGCCTGTGGCCACATCTGTGGAGTATTGTCTTGACTGTTGAGCAATGTGGGAGGGCCCAGGCCACTATGGGTGGTGCCACCCTGGGCAGGTTGTTGTGTACTATATAAGAGGTCAGGCTGGGCATGAGGCAGGGGAGCAAGCCAGTGAACAGCATTCCTCCATGGCCTGTGCTTCAGCTCCTGCCTTGGGCTCCCTAAGTGATGAACTGTGACCCAGGAGATGTAAGCTGAATAAACCCTTTCCTCCCCAAGTTGGTGTCAGTCAGAGTGTTTTGTCACAGCAATGGAAGACAAACTAGGACAGAAATTGGTACCTAGAGTGGGGTTCAAACCCACGCAGGCACTAGCCCATTGGATCTGCTGGATCATATGGCCCTAGGGGCAGAGCAGCCTGCACTGCAGCCTGGACCTGTTGAAGAGCCTTTTCCTGTTCCAAGCCCCACTCAAAGTTTGCTGCCTTCCAAGTCACCTGATATATGGGTCCTAGTAACACACCCAGATGAGGAATGTGCTGCCTCCAGAATCCAAAAAGGCCCACCAAACGTTGTGCTTCTTTCTTGGTGGAGGGAGGGGCCAGGTGCAACAACTTATTCTTTACCTTAGAAGAAATGTCTCTGCATGCTCCACACCACTGAACTCCTAGAAACTTCACTGAGGTAGATGGCCCTTGAATTTTAGTTGGGTTTATTTCCCATCCTCTCTTGCGCATATGCTTTACCAACAAGTCTAAACTAGCTGCTACCTCCTGTTCACTGGGTCCAATCAGCATAACATCATCAATATAGTGGACCAGTGTGATATTTTGTGGAAGAGTCAGGCAATCAAGATCCCTTCTAAGTTATGGCACAAGGCTGGAGAGTTAACATACCCCTGAGGTAAGACAGTAAAGGTATACTGTTGGCCTTGCCAGCTGAAAGCAAATTGCTTCTGGTGGTCCTTATGAACCGGTATTGAGAAGAAAGCATTGGCCAGATCAATAGCTGCATACCAGGTACCAGGAGACATATTAATCTGCTCAAGTAAGGACACCACATCTGGTACAGCGGCTGCAATTGGTGTCACTACTTGGTTGAGTTTTCGATAGTCAACTGTCATTCTCCATGATCCATCTGTCTTTTGCACAGGCCAAATTGGAGAGTTAAATGGAGATGTGGTAGGAATCACCACCCCTGCATCTTTCAAATCCTTGATAGTGGCATTAATCTCTGCAATCCCTCCAGGGATACGATACTGTTTTTGGTTCACTATTTTCCCTGGTAGAGGCAACACCAATGGTTTCCATTTGGCCTTTCCAACCATAATAGCCCTCACTCCACAGGTCAGGGAACCAATGTGGGGATTCTGCCAATTTCTAATTATATCTATCCCAATTATACATTCTGGGACTGGGGAAATAACCACAGGATGAGTTCTGGGACCCACTGGGCCCACTGTGAGTCGGACTTCAGCCAAAACTCCATTTGTCACCTGACCTCCATAGGCCCCTACTTTAACCGGAGGGCCACAATGCTTTTTAGGGTCTCCTGGGATCAGTGTCAACTCAGAACCAGTATCCAGTAGGCCTTGAAAGGTCTGATTATTTCCTTTTCCCCAGTGTACAGTTACCCTAGTAAAAGGCCTCCAGTCCCTCTGGGGAAGGACAGGAGGAAGGCAAACAGCATAACTCTTTGGTATTGTGACAAGGTCCTTCCTCACTGGAACCACCATCAGGACTGTGTAATCTGTGGGTTCTGGTCAGATGGGGCTGAAGAATCAGCTGAAAGTAACAAGAGACCAGAACCTGAAGTGAAATCTTTGTTGTACTGGGACAATTGATGCTGGTTAGCTGGGGCTGAAAAATCAGCTGTAAGTAACAAGAGACCAGCATCACTGTGGTGAAATCTTCTGGGAAGAATTTCTTCATGATCAGCACACAGAAACTGTGATCCAGAAGGGGCCTGAGCCTCCGTCTCCAGCCAGAAGCAGGACTTGGTAGTGTGTAAGAGTCTCCTGTATGGTTCCAGTGTTGAAATTTGAGGGGGTCACAGAGAGCAGCCGAGGCTTGGCACTGTGAGAGGTCAGGAAAGAGCATTGGTGGAAGTGCACCTCGGTTGCAGTGAAGACCCCAGGATTGCAGGGGTCATGGAGAGAAGCTGAGGCACCAGGAGAGGTCAGAAGAGACCATTGGTGAAGGCGCTGCCTCAGTTTCAGTGGCGACCCCAGCGTTTTGGAGATGCTGGACCGTGGGATGACCACCAAGAGCAGCGGCAGGTGTGAAATGGAGTAGGCCTGGGCCTGCAAGATGAGCTGTGTGTGCCATGGACAGCAGAGTTGGAGAGGGGGAGCTGCCAAAACCCTTTGGAGCCCAGAAGATCATGAATGAGTCCCAGGTGTCCAGCCTTGAGCTACTTTGCTGGACTTAGGTTTTGAGTGTGCCTGATTCTTCCCTTGCAATAAGACAGTACTTGTTTTGGATTTTACAGAAGCCCACAGTTAAAAGACTTTTAAGAGACTGTGAACTTTTAAGTGTTTGGACATTTTAAGGACTGTGGGGCTTTTAAGGTTGTACTGTCTTAGGTTGTGATTAATGTTAACATCATACTTTGGGGATAAGAACTGGAAAGGTGGTGATTTAATAGTGATGTGTTTTGTGTGTCAAGTTGACAAGGGGTCAATTGTGCTGGATAGCTTTAATGTCAACTTGACACACCTGGGTTGAGGGAGCCTCAACTGGGGAATTGGCTCCATTGGATAGGCCTGTGGCCACATCTGTGGAGTATTGTCTTGATTGTTGAGCAGTGTGGGAGGGCCCAGGTCACGATGGGTGGTGCCACTGTGGGCAGGTTGTTGTGTACTATATAAGAGGTCAGGCTGGGCATGAGCCAGGGGAGTATGCCAGTGAACAGCATTCCTCCATGGCCTGTGCTTCAGCTCCTGCCTTGGGCTCCCTAAGTGATGAACTGTGACCCCAGAGATGTAAGCTAAATAAACCCTTTCCTCCCCAAGTCGGTCAGAGTGTTTTGTCACAGTAATGGAAGACAAACTAGGACATCATCTGACAAAACCAGGTCCACCAAGAGCAGGGTGCCAAGTCTCTAGACATAAATAAGTAGTCATTGGTCCACTGCAGGAGAAGCTGCGGCCTCTCTCTGAAGTCTTATAGTCTAGCTTGTGAGCTGTTGTGCTGCATCATCCCCGATCCACCTCAGAACACTAGGGAGCCGCATCAAAGTGGTTTGTAAACACACAAAAGTGGTCTGTCTAAAATTCTTCATTAAATTTCTGAAGATTTATTTTCAGGGCCTTTCTGTTTATCCCAATAAAAGACCCCTCACCTCAGCAGCCCCGTTCCTATCCGGACTGCTCTTGCCTTCACTATCTTTGAAGAGGAAAAGCATCCAGGAGATCTCTGAATAAATTCTTTGTACTACTCAGTCCAAACTTGGCTCTTCTTCCTGAGGTGTGTGTTAACTGTAATTCATGGTCTGGCTCACGGCTGAAAGCTGACCCAGGAAGCCCTTGTTTAATGGACTTTGTCTCTTGCCAGTGCTGTTTTCTTCTTCCACAGAACCGTCTGAGGCTCCCACAGGGGAGTCATCTGAGTCATTTCCTTCCCCAGCACTCCACATGATAAAGTAGTGGGATATTTTCTGATTCCATATGGAATTTAATTTCTGTGATAGAAGCTAAAGCTTGTTGCTTCCCAAGAGTTCGGCTAATTGACAAGAAGTGGAAATAATTTGTGTGCTTGACTTCCAGTTCTTAGGAAACACATGGCTCCGTTTTCCGCACACAGGGTCCGTAGGGTTCTAGAAAGGATTCTTGCCTGTGCCTGTACCTGTGATACCCCCCTGGGGGGGACAGGGTGTCTCCCTGAGGGCACAGCTGAAGACCACAGGAGGAGCCTGTGCTTCTCTGGGCTGTGGGAATGGAAGATGTGGAAGTATGGCTGCCATTGGCTCAGGAACCCTACTCACTGCTCGCTCTATATAATTTGGGGTGTTCTCTGAGAACCCTAAACCAAGATTTCAGATTCCATGATGACTTGTGAAATCTCAGCCCTATATTTTGGGGCTTTTAGGGTGGTTGGCTCATCTTCATTTCAAGTTATTGGGGGTAGTCTTCGCTTGTAAATTTTCAAGTCCATTTCCTAGCCCATCATACCTAGTTTTTAGTAATATATTTTCTTTAACTTTAAGGAAGGCCTAGAAAAGGGACATTCTGGGAAGCTTTGTTTTGCTGAGTCTGTGCATATGTGGATATACTACACATTGTTGACCTTTACTAGGATATCCCCTTACATGAGGCTCTGGGTTCATAAAGGCACCTTGGAAGGGATTATTCCCTCCTGAAATGTAAAATCTAACTCAGAAGTGTAACCATTCCCTTTGTGGTCTTTACTGAGAATAAATATTACTTCAGATGTGAAAGTAAGGTCCCTCAATGAACCACACCCTGCCTATCTCACCCTTGGGTACCAGTCTTGCCCGAAGAGCCAACTACACTATTTGTATCTGAGTCATTTATGAAGTAAGAGATGGACCTTTGGATGAATCATAAATAGTTCCAAAAAGTGCCACGTGTTCAGAACCATGAGTCTTGGCATACAGTTTCATTCCATTCCTTCTTCTGCCCCAGAAAGTTATGTCTAACTGTGGAGAAGCCAGCTCTCCTTAAGTGCAAGCAAGCAGCTGCCCCTGGCTCCTCTGTCTGTGAGGCACAAGCCATCCTTGTCAACTTGCTTGGCTCCAGCACATGCCTTTTGAATGAAAATGTTTATCTACTGCTTGCAGAAGTTCATCTTGTTTTCATTGTATACAGAATCATAGGCCTCAAGGTTGTTTTTAAATACATGGAATACATTGTTTTCTTTTCATACTAAGGTCATAGTCTCTATAGTAGGATATGGTGGTGCTTAGAATTTTTAGCAAGCACTCTTAGGCTGGATTCTGCTTGTGCATTGTTAGAGAGGTTGACACATAGGAAGCAACAGCCCCATTGCCTCTGTTTGGTTGGAATAGAAGAAGGGTTTGCTCCCCAGGTATCCTGATTACAGAATTTTACAGCGTTTGTGGAAGTGTATTTGTTAACAAAATTAATATTTATTTAACAGGAATAAGTAATGTGATACAAGTGCTGTACAGGCCTCAGGTTTATCTAGAGTTTAAGGGTGGGATTGCAGTAAAAATAACTGGCCATAGAACACTGACTTTGATTCATTGCCATGTTTAAAAATAGCAGGGGGTCAGTAATAACCCTTGATCTGTGCTAATGTGCTAGAAGAGTCATTTCAGGATCTTTGCATGAACAGCTGTCATCTTGGTATATACATTTTCTGTGCAAACCCCCCCCCCTTTTGGTGTTTTTGAGACAGGGTCTCCCTGTAGTCCCAGCTGGCCTTGACCTCACAGAGATTTGCCTCCTCTGCCTCTCAAGTGCTAGGATTAAAGGCATGCACCACCACACCTAACTTAAAGATGGTTTTTAGCTGCCATGTGGGTGTTGGGAATTGAACCTGGGTCCTCTGCAAGAGCAGTCAGTGCTCTTCACCACTGAGCCATCTCTCTAGCCCCTCTGTGGGCTGGAAGTTAGTACTTGATTATTAGATCACATTGAGCCATGGAATGGTGACCCCATCTCTGGATCACGGTTGGTGAGTAGAAAGGAGATCCTGATGTCATGGCCCCTAAAGCTTTGCTTGGGTCTCACTGGCCGGGTCTACATGGTCTTCCTTGTTTTCCAAGGAAAAGCCTCCTCTGGAGGCTGCTCAGCCCTGGCTTATTCACCACCATTTCCCACTCTGTCTTCTGCAGATTGTTTCCTTGGTGATGTGGTTTGGATGTGTCTCTCCCATAGGTCCACATATGAAGGTGGTCCCCATGGTGGCACTATTGGGAGGTGCCATGGACCCTTAATGAGGTGTGACCTAGAGGGAAGTCCTTAGGTCATGGGGACTATTGTACCCTGTTTGTCCCTTCTCCCTCCATGTCATGACTCAAGATGTGAGCAGTTGCTCCAGTGTTCACCCCTGCCACCCTGTGCCACACTCACCAAATGCTTATACCATGGAGCTGCCTGGTCTTGGACCCCTGAATTTCCAGAATTGTGAACTTGGTAAACCTCCTTTTCCTTATAAGTACTAAACTTTTATTTTTTCACCATTGGCCTTTTGGGTCTGCCTTACCATCCTGAAGTTTTTCCTCTGAGTCTTTTTTTAATTCCATACCGCAGTATCTACTTGTCATCCACTTCAGCAGCTCGGTCATCACCTGTATGTGGGAAAGTCCTCTAATTGTGTTGATTTGTCTTGGCCTCTTTCACTTTTCCTGTTTTATATATCTGGCTGTCTACTGGAAATCTGCACATGATGTCACACAGGTGCCCAGTATTTACAAATCTAAACTGGCTAACCCTTTGCCTGGCTCCTCCTCTTTCAACTCTTCCCATGTTGCCCACTTTGATGGATGTCTTTGTCTTTACTCAGTATTGTGAGCTAACCTAGGATTCACAATGCAGTTTCCCAGCATCCGCACCCCACCCTCATCCAGTTACCTGGTTAATGATAACCTTCATCTTGTCAAGTTCTATGCCTGTGTTCATGTGTGTTTAACTGTGTCCTCATGAGGCCAGAAGTCAATGCCAGGCTTTTTTCTCATTCCTCAATTGCTCTATACCATTTTGGTTGTTTTTAAATGTGTGTGTTTGTGGTAGGGGCCTTCCACAGTGTACCTGTGGAGGTCAAAGGACAACTCTGTGTAGTCAGTTCTCTCCTTCCTAGGAATCTAACTCAGGTTGTCAGGTTTGATCTTTGGGCAGCAAGCACCATTACCCACTGAGCCATCACACTCGCCCTTCCACCTTATTTTTTGACACAGTCTTTCACTGAACACGGATCTCACTGATTCATCTAAGCTGGTGGGCCACTGAGCGTAGCCCTAGAGAGCCTTCTGACTCCATCCTTCAAGCACAAATGGCCATATCTGGCTTTTAGGTGGGTGCCGAGGCTAGAATTCGGGTCCTCATGCATCTGTGACAGGGTTAGCTCGGGTCCTCGTGCTTCTGTGGCAGGCTCCTTATTAGCTGAGTCATTTCCCTGGCCCTTGAGTTCTCCATTTTTAAAAGATATTTTATCTGTTGTTTTATTTCATGTGTATGAGTGTATTGCCTACATCTATGTAAGTATATCCATGTTGTGCAGTGCCCACAGAGGTCAGAATTGGGTGTTGGATTCCCCTCTAGAACTGGAGTTATGAATTGAACCTGGGTCCTCTGAAAGAGCACAGTGGTCTTTACCACTGAGCCATCTCTCCATCTCTGAATTCCCCATTTTTTAAGCTTCTTCCTCATTGCCTCCTGAGCTCCTATTTCACACTAACAGTTTTAGCCTAAACTGCTGCCAAAACCCTTTAAACTCTGAGGAGCAGCCTGCTGGCAGGGTCAGCTGCTAGAAATAGAGCCCTGCTTAGAGCCAGCCCTTTCCTGACGCTGCTTCTGCCTAGTCCTTAGGGTCAAGTCTCTTAGTAATACCCCTGGGCCTTGCCTTTCCCTGTCCCCCAGTCATTTATTCCCGACCTCCCCACCCCTAGTAAAGACTTATAAGTGACAGTGTTTTCCTAAAATGCCATGCCCTGCTTGGTGTATGGTTGAGCCCTACCTGGTCCCTTTCCATTCCTCCTCCACTGTTCAGCTCCCTTCCCTCTTCTGACAAGTCATTTTCAATTTCTCCAGAACTTTCTTCTCCTGTCCCCTCTGAGAATATTAATATTATCAAAGTATTATTTGTTCACCAAATTTGTTATATTTTATCATAATCTTATTTGTCCAGTTTTCCACCTTTGCCTGTCCCGTTAATCTTTGTCGTTGAAGAACCAGTACAGATTGTGACCTTTAATAGGGTCCCAGTGAATAACTGGGAACAGAAATTAATGTGGAAGAAAATAAATTGGTTTATTTTTATTTAAAAATGATAGGCAAAGCAAAATGTTTAGTAGTATGATGAAGCTGGATAGCATTGAAGCTAGATTTAAATAGAATTGTTTTGCATTTTGTTAAGTTTAGCGTGTTCCTACTTTAAAAATACGTTCTGGGGGAGTGTAGTTACCACACCTTTGATCTTGGCACTCAGGAGGCAAAAGCAGGATGGTCTCTGCTAATTTGAAACCATGTTGGTCTATATAGAGAGTTTCAGGCCAGCCAGGGCTACATAGTGAGCCGTTGTTGTTGTTGTTGTTGTTGTTGTTGTTGTTGTTGTTATTTTTGAGACAGGGTCTCCCTTTAGACCCAGCTGGCCTGGAGCTCACTATGTAGACCAGCCTGGCCTTGAACTCACAGAGATCTGCCTGTCTGCCTCCCGAGTGCTGGGAAGACCTTTTTTTTTTTTTTTTTTCTTTTTTTTTCGTTTAAGGGTTTGAGTGTATATAAATGTTGACTTCCAAGTAAAATGCAGGTTCTTGATAGAATCCCCTATATAAATCGAACCTGAGTTATAGTGTTGAATTTGTTATTCGGATAAGGATTAAAAAAAAAAAAAAAGCAGAGGGCTGTGCTTGTCTTGAAAACACTAGGCTCCAAGCTTCCTTTCTCCCCCGCTTTAGAGCTAGTGCCCTGGCTTGTCTGTTGGACTGGAGTTGGTAGATTAGCAGCTCTACATTGTTAGATGATGTTCCAAGGATGGTTGCTGGGTTGCTGTTTAGGAGTTCTGTGAGTTTGGCCCACCTCCCGTCTTCCTTTCATATGCATGCTCCAGAAAGGCCCAGGGGATGACAGGTGATGCTTCAGGATGGTATCCAGGGAGTGACGGGAATGTTCATCTAGTATGGTCTCCAGCCTAGTGTCCTGGATTACCCACAATCTTTCTTCACTGTGTTTCCTATTTGGCCTCAGAAAGCTATACCAAGGCCTCCTCCCTGCAAAGCCACTTGTGCTGTCAGCCACTCTGCCTGGAAACTATGGTTGGTACCAGGGGTGCAGGCTGAGCAGATTGGACACTATAGCAGTACAGCTGATGGGTCTGTGTTCCATCTCACCTTGATAAGGACTGGTGGGGTAGTGTGTTCCCACAAGCCGTATGTAGTCTGGAAGCTAGCATTGTGACTAACTTTGGTGAAGCGGAGAATGAATCCAGGTTGTCTGATATACCAAATACAGCTGTGGCGACCTGTGCTTTGCCAGAAGTTACAGGAAATTCTGCAGAAAACACCTCTGCAAATTAAACAGACCTTCGAGGTGATCTTGTAAAAAGCAGCCAGTTGATTCTGGGAAGGAGTGCAAGATAGTATGTGCTAGGCCCTTCCAGCCGTGGCTTCCATCAGTCTGTTCCCAGTGCCCCAGCCTGACAGGCCATTATGGAAGATGCCCCTATACATACCTCACACGCCTACACTGCCCTTCTCACTTTTCTGACTGACCCTGTCAGTTTCCAGTGTGTTTCCTTCATGGAGCTTCCTTTCCTCTAATGTTCCAATGAGATCTGACTGCTGTTCTCCCTGAGGCACTCGTTATTTGTGCTTCCCTCTGGATTGTCATTATTTCACTGTAGATAACTATCAGGTTCATATTCTGTGCCACACTTTCTTTGGTTCTTTGTATGAGTTTTCTGTTTAATCCTCCTGTCAGCCCAGTCAGTTGGTTGTGTCTGTCTTCTCTATGGGTGAGGGTATGCAGTAACAGAGAAGAGAGAAAGTTGTGCCAAGTCACAGCTAGCTGGTAGTGGAGTTGAAATTAGCATAAGCCATCTAGCTGCAGAGTTCACCTCTCAGCTACATGAGTAGAATCTATTGCCACAGAGGGCACTCAATAGCTGTTAACAGAATGAATGCTTATCTGTAAACTAAGGGGTCTAGTCACTTCCACTGGGCCAGCTTCAGGGACCTGCGCAGTTCCCGAACTTAGAAGGGCCCGTGCTCTGCTGCCATCTTGAAATTTGGTGTACCGTTTGAACTGGGGAACCCATGTTTTCTTTTGTGTGCTGAGTCCCATACATTAATTAGCTGGTCCTGCCTGTATCATTTTCATTTGTATTTTCCTTTAGAGTCACCCTTAGACATAAAATTGACTCTTCTCACGAGGTACCCATGTTGTGTGCCAGGCTGTGAAGGCTCACAGCTTCCAGGCAGCTGTGAAGCCATGGTCCGTGGATGTCAGCGGGAAAATGCCAAACTGGCCCAGCTGTGCAAGAGTGTTCTCTGTTGCTTTAAATCAGCCTTGCTGTAGGAGGCTCATCCGACCAGGATTTCCAGATCCTGGCTGCAGCTGGTAGAAACTGGTAGTCAGTGGTTAGCAGTAGCTTTTCACAAAGCACACAGTAGGAAGGCGTGAAATGAGGAATGGGGCGCTTAACTCTGAACACGACTTGCAGAGACACTATGGATAGAACAGCCACATTATATAAATTTGAATCATTTTAGAGAAACTTCTTTCTGTATAATTCTGGAAGTATCCTATTTGGTGTGTATTCTGATGAAGACAGATAACTTGGTCCTGTTCCCTGGGTAGGATGGCATTTTAATTGCTAAGTTGTGGCAAAGCGTTGTGCTTAATTATGGACTCAAGTATCTAATTTGTTAGTCATGGCTGCTATTTGAAACCCTCTGGATTTTTTCGTCCCCTGTACTTGGGTTACAAAGGGCCTTATCTCCTTGGACACGTCTAAGCAATATTGTCACTTTGAAGTAAAAAGCAGGAAATAGAAGTGTAATTAATCCTAAATTATCAGGAAACCATTTTACCACTCACTGCTTGAACACTGAGAAGTCCTTACTGATAGATGGGTAAATTGTAATCGGCTGCAGCCTGCAGCAGTTGGATCTGAGAGTCACTGCTGTGCACATTGACTGCAGCAGTCAGTCAGAGGTAGAGGGCATGGGTTACTTTATTAGATATCTGTGATTTTTTTTTTTTCCTTTGGTAGTTTTCTTTTTTAACATTGTAGGAGGCTACTTCTTAGAAAATGAAGAGCTGCAATGGCTCCTGGGCCTTCTGTCCCTGAACATTGGGCCCTTCCCCTCTTCGTTTCCATCAGGCAGGATGCATTTGTGTAAGTGCAGAGCCTCTGTCAGCCATGGCCCTCCCTGCTATGGCATGTTGTCTAGTGCTCACGGCCATGACACTCTCAGCTGCTGCAGTCGTGGCAGTCCGGTATTTTATTTCTGCAGAAGGGCATAACAGGGAGCTGCAAAAAATATTAAGGCGTTTTCAGAAATACGTTTATCCTGGCTGCAGAGATGGCATAGCAGTTAAGAGCACTGGCTGCTCTTTCGGAGGACCTGGGTTCAATTCCCAGCACCCACATGGAGGCTGACAACCATCCTAACTCCAGTTTCAGGGAATCTAACACCCTCTTCTGACCTCTGCAAGCATTGTATGACATGGGTGGACAGGGGTGCATGTGCAGACATGTAGGCAATATACACTTATACATATAAAACAAAAGTAATAAGTAAAATTAAAAAAAGATTATTGCTGGCTTAGAGGATTGAATTCAATACCCTAAATCTATATTTATATATGAATAAATATATATTTATTAAAATATATATAAATATATAAATTAAAAAATTTTTTGGTCTTTTTGATACAGGGTCTCCTCTAGTCCAAGCTGGCCTGGAACTCACTATGTAGACCAGGCTGACCTTGAACTCACAGAGATTGGCCAGCCTCTGCCTTCCCAGTGCTGGGATTAAGGTATGCACTACCTGCCTGGCTTCTAAATCTATATATATTTTTTATAACTTTAAAAAATTTTTTATTTATTTTTGTATGTGTATGAATATACTGTCTGCATGTAGGTTTGTGCACCCGTGTCGTGCAGTGCCTCGGAGGTCAGAAGAGGGTGTCAGATTCCCCTGGAACTAGAGTTAAAGACTGTTCTCAGCCACCATGTGGGTGCTGGGGTTCGAACCCGGGTCCTCTGCAAGAGCGGTCGGCACTCTTAACTGCTAGGCCATCTCTCCAGCCCCCTAAATCTATATTTTAAAAGATATGCATAGTGGTACACACTTATAATTATAGCCCTGGGGAGATATAGACAGGTGGATACCTGGGGCTTGAACCCAGGCCCCCTAGCTTGTTTGGCAAGTTCTAGGCAATTGAGGGGCCTCTGTCTGCAAACAAGCAAACAAATACATAAATAAATATTGGGACAGTGCTTGAGGAACAACACCCCAGTTTTATCCTCTGGCCCAAAAGTACGCGCGTGCGCATGCGCGCGCGCGCACACACGCACACGCACACATTCTTAAAGAGATTGTTGATAATATTTGGTAGGGTTGAAAGATTTCCCAGCAATTGAGACATGTTTAACCTTCATTTTCCAAATCTGTGTGGTTATATCAGCATTAGCTGCTTGGGTCCCTTTAAAACAGAATAAAGTAGAAAGACCTGAATTGATCTTAGAGGAAAAGGCTTTTGTAACCTTACTCTAAGTTACTGGGCACAGCAATCCTCAAAACAGATCACACTTACAAGGTGTGGGCCTGGCAGAGAGGTCAGGGAGGTCAGTGTACTCTGAGTCAGTGTATTAGTTACTTTGCTGTTGTGATCAAACACCATGACCAAAGCTCCGTATAGAAGGAAGAGTTGCTGGTTCCAGGAGTAAAGGATCCATAATGATAGGGGAGACATTGCAGGAGAGGGCTAGAGCAGAGAGCCAAGGGATCACATCTTCAAGCAGGCTCAGGAAGCAGAGAGAAAGTAGAAATCTGGCAAGGCTTCAGATCTCTCAAAGCCCGCTGCCAATGCTTACTCCGGCATGGCCACACCTCCTATTATCTCCCAAAATAGTGTCACCAACTGGAGACAAAGTGCCCAAATACTTGGAGCCTCTCATTCAAATCACCACAGCTGGTGAGGGGAGATGGGTGCCCCTTTTCAGAGCAGCACTTCAAAGTGGCAAGGCAATGCCTGAACTGAATTGGAAAATGATGTATGAAATACACAAAGCATCAATTAAAAAAAAAAAACCAAAGTGGCAAGGTAGCAGCCAGGACAAAGTCCAGCAACTGCTAGCCTCTAACTCTACAGAAGTAGACCAGCAGACACACCTGTGGCCGGATCAGGTCTATTCTCAAACATCTGTACAGTGGCATCAGGTTTAGAGTATTTAGAAAACAGTAAATCATAAGACTAAAGTTGATTCCAAATTGTCTTTGCCTGCTCTCTGTGTACCTGGAGCTATAGACACATTGGGTGGCTTTCCTTTGTTGCTTTGTGCTTGTACTCGGTGTGAACAGTCAGAAAACAAAGCCACTATTGAGTTATGTACATGCAAAAGTGGAGTAGAATGAATGCCAGTCTTCTGGAAAGGCTGTTTTTAACTTTGGGATAACTCCAATAACCAAATAGAATTTTCTGATGCATTTGCCAAATAAAAGAGCTGATGTTGAGAACTTGCGTGAAGTACTTTAGTTTAATGTACATTTTATAGAATAGGGTACAAAAAGGAATTTCTAAAGCCAAAGATAAATGTTGTGTTTTAACTTTCCCCAAAGAGCCATGTCACTTCCTTATTAAAGCTTAACCATCTCACTGTGCACCATCAATATGAATCAGTGTGAAATGTGAAAACTCCCCAAAGCCCCAGACCTTCTTGGCCCCATGGTTCACATTCTGCTGCCATCTCTTTTATTTTTTCCCCCCATTTTTCTGTAGCATCTCTTCTGTGAAATGAGAAGAATCAGAGGATTACAAAATGAAATGTTACCTGAAGTGTGTCTTAGGTGCAAATTAAAGGCAAACCTAGGGCAGAAAGGAGAGTGGTACCTTGTTTCATTTGGACCTGGGCTGTTCCTTAATTCTTACTTGATTTGCTTGTTTGCAACTTGCATCCTTCCCTTCTCCTCCACTCCAGTCTTTTACTTTTGAATGGTTTGTTTGATGTGTCAACAGTTTCTTAGTGGGAAAGAGTAACATCTTGATTATTTTCTTATACCAGAAAGAGGGATAAGCAGCGATCCACTAGTCACTCAGCACCATGGCTGGCCCCCACAACCCCACCTTGGACCTGGCATCCTCATTAGAGTCTGCATGCCAGTGTCAGAACAGGATGGTAAGAGAAGTGGGTACCCTGTGGGAGCAAGTCTTGCTCTAGTCAGTGGTAGAACGCAGAAGCGTGGATCAGAGGGATAGCTGTGAAGGCCAGTGCTTTGACACTGCACAAACCTGAACAAGGCCTATAGTGAGTAGACGGTAGCCACAGAAAAGAAGTATCTGTGATGATGGTCCTGGACCACACTTCTCAGAGCTGCATCCTCAGTAAATTCTCTCATCATTTGTGGGATTGATGGCTGCATGTCCTAGTCCTAGCCTCTAACTCCATCCCTGATTCTGTAGTTATAAAAGCACATTAACTTGTACAGTTGTTGTCAGTAGATTACTCACAAATTCTAGCACCTTATTAGTTAGTAACTGACATTTTTTCAATAGTTCTAGACCTGCTATAGTTACAAATCTCTGGCTTTGGGCATGTAAAATAATGACTGGCTTTTTTCCCTTTCTGATCCTTATATTCTGTACACTGCAGCTAGGGCATCTCTTCCATTCAGGAAATACAAGTGAAATTCCCATAAAGATAAATATGGTTTATTTCTGTGCCTTCAGAACTGCAGGCCAAAATCTTGTGGAGATACACACACACACACACACACACACACACACACACACACATTCTCTCTCTCTCTCTCTCTCTCTCTCGTGCGCGCACGCGCGCCTGCACACACACACACACTCGTGCCTGTGCTTTGCTGTGCTGTGATAGTGCACAGAACAGACTAACTGTGAGTGAGATTTGAAGTTCTGCTCTATGCATACAGATATGGAATTGGGTGGGTTTTGGGAGATGGGAGTGTATGTGAGTAGCAAGGGTGAAAGGCATCCCTGGCACCCTGGCAGGTGAGTGGAGGTGTGGCTATGGTTGCAGTCTTATTGGTGGGACACACTCAGCTTATCGGGCATGTGGGGTACAGGGCAGTTCAGAAAGGGTGCGAAGCGAGGGTAGAATCCGTTCAGATGGCCCAAGGCCTTGAAGAAGGTGGCAAGGGTTTCATCCTCTATCCTGTAGGCAAAGAGAAACTTTAGAGCTTTTAGTAATTGATTGATATGGTAGAACGGGCTGTGGGAAGGAGGGCATGGCAAGAACCTCAAGTCAGTGAACATTGGGGTGATTGGCACTGATGGAAGCTACAGAAGAGAGAACTCACAGGGCGGTCACCACAGCCGAGCCCAGACAACACCTTTGTCTCTTTGTATTTTCTTTTTTTAAGTCAATTTTTATTGAAGCTTTGTGCATTTCATACAAAATCCCCAATCAAGTCTAGACCCATTTCCCCCTTCCTTGCCCCCCACCCCCCCAGAGCTCATGCATTCTGCCATAAATGTTTTTCATCTTTTTCTCGGTCTCTTAAAATTTTTGATGCAGAAGTTTACTGTTTTGAGCAGAAGTTGACCGTTTCAGTCTGTTCTTTGACCCAGTCTT
This sequence comes from Rhizomys pruinosus, assembly GCA_009823505.1. Classification (NCBI taxonomy): domain Eukaryota; kingdom Metazoa; phylum Chordata; class Mammalia; order Rodentia; family Spalacidae; genus Rhizomys; species Rhizomys pruinosus. The sequence continues at coordinate 152,612 of VZQC01014772.1, read as the reverse complement.
TGTCGTTGTTCCTTCCAGTCTGCATCACTCCATATGCACATCACTCCATATGCACATCACTCCATATGCACATCACTCCATATGCACATCACTCCATATGCACATCACTCCACATATGCACATCACTCCACATACACATCACTCCACATATGCACATCACTCCATATGCACATCACTCCATATGCACATCACTCCACATATGCACATCACTCCACATATGCACATCACTCCATATGCACATCACTCCACATATGCACATCACTCCATATGCACATCACTCCACATATGCACATCACTCCACATATGCACATCACTCCACATGCACATCACTCCATATGCACACACGCTGCCACACACATCTTTGCATCTCAGCTTCATGAATTCTTCTTCTCCTTTCTTTCTTTCTTTTTTTTTTTTTTTTTTTTTTTTTTTTTTGTCTTTTTGAGACAGGGTCTCCCTATAGCCCCAGCTGGGCTGGAACTCACTCTGTAGACCAGGCTGGCCTTGAACTCACAGAGATCCACCTGCCTCTGCTTCCCTAGAGTTAGCATTAAAGGCATGCGCCACCATACCCAGGTTTTTTTTTAATTGGGCTGAAAGATGTCATGTTTGAAGGCTCCTCCTTGGCAAGCCCAAACAACCATCAGTCCTGCCCTTGTGCTCCACACCTGGGGTTTTCCCTTCCCATGGTCACCAAATGAGGTCCAGTAAGCACTGCGTCCTGTCTTGATCTTCCTATACTGGTCTCCGTGATATAGCCTGGTAGTCCAACAGTGGCAGTCAGTACTCTGAAGAGGCTGAAACCCCAGTAGAGGCTCAGTCTACAAGCTGGATGTGTCTTTGTATTTTCAAGACCATCACCCAGGGTGCCTGGGACTCAGTTTGTCCGTAGTTATTGAACATAATTAGGACAGTTAAGTCTAGAAGATAAGAGAGAAAGAACATGGCTTCCAGATGTTTAGCTTGGGCAACAAGTGGAGGAGGTCTAGGTTTTGGGGCAGAGGGAAGAAAGCTGTTCTTAAGAGACATAATTCGGCCAGGCGTGGTGGCGCACGCCTTTAATCCTAGCACTTGGGAGGCAGAAGCAGGCGGATCTTTGTGAGTTCAAGGCCAGCCTGGTCTACAATGTGAGTTCCAGGACAGCTGGGGCTACAGGGAGACCCTGTCTCGAAAAGATTCGAATTGCTGGGGAGACTACACAGGAGCCATGTCTAGGATGGACAGCTGGAGAGAAGTCACATCTGCTTGGTGGGCGTGCATGAACTGAGGACACAACTTTTTAACAGCTCTCCTTACTCTGCCTCTGTTAGAAGGGCGTCTTGCTGTGCTTCTGCTAGGCCTTCTGTCATCTCCTGTGCTGAAACTCTTTCCTCTCCATCTGTAGACTCACAGCAGGAATGGCTTATTCTAGTGGGCCGGGCTCTGGCCCAGGCCTTCCACACTGCCTGGAACTGAAGGTAGTTTTAGATGGAAGTCCTTTGATAATGCCAGACCCACACAAACCATCTCATTTGTAAATGAGCCTGCCCTCTGTAGTGGACAGCAGCTCAGGGAGAATGTAGGAGGCTTGGCCAAGAAGTCCAACTGGCTGTAACCTGAGATGAGTCACTTAGATTTTTATTTCTTGGCCTTCACATGGAACTGACCTACCCACAAGTCAAGAGACTTGTGAGGGCATTCGCTTCTGAAATGAAACCCATTGTTCTCAAGCCTGTCACAGTGGTCACCTACATTGCCTATGTCCGCGTGGTTGCCACATTGCCTCCTCGAGTAGAGAGAGTTGACGGAGAGTCTGTCTGTACTGCCCACAAAGCTCCAGTGCCTGCCTTCTTTGCCAGGTGGCGGGGTGAAGGGATCATAACTTGATTATAACGCTAGGCCAAGGCCCAGCACATGTCTACTGTGAAATTATCTAAATCCAGTAATTTTAATTAAATTCAGCTAATGCAATTCTAGGTATTTTTTCCCATGGAGGTTCTTAGCATGATGCTACTATGAACCAAAATTATAAAAGCTAAAGAGCAGAGTCTGAATATGTATTGCAAACTTTGAGTAATAAAGTAGGAAAACAAAGATGCCTACAGAGAACATGCCGGTCTCACTGGGGTCACAGATTTGAGGAGGGTTAGTGAGAAATTGGAATTAATTGCTGTGTTAATGTCACTTGGGTTCAATTATCCTCTGCTCTGCTGTATTATATAAACAGCTCACCCATTGAATTCTGGCAGCTTTTGGAAGCACACATGATTTCTAGGTCTTCCCCCTGTTATTTTTTGATACACTCCACCTCCTTCAAGGCAGTTTTCCAGCTGTTCCCTGGGGAGGAGTTTTATGGTGAAGTTTTTTTGTAGGGTTCCAGCTGGCTTCGCTTTCACTGTCTCCGTGCAGCCACTGCCTCTTCGCATTTATGTGATACCGTCCATCGTGCACTCCTTGGGATTCTTCTGTTTGAGTTGTTGACTTCATACTTTCGGTTCACATTTGCAGGCTGTCTCCTGGTTCGGACATCTATGTGACAGTCTCATCCATGGCTTTGGCAAGATCCCAGTGCCGAAACTCCCCTAGCAACCTGTCTTCATCAAGTGACACTGGCTCTGGGGGTGGCACTTACAGACAGAAATCCATGCCCGAAGGGTAGGTGTGCTACGTGTGTCATTGGGCTTTGTCCAGGCTAGGAAAATGACAGCCATTCAGACAGACCAGGCAAGTTACACACTAGTGACAGGGAAGATACAGCTAACATCCCAGAGAGGAGAATGTTTTCAATTGCTGGGTAAAACACTTCTTAGGAGGGTGGTCATTCTGTAATCTCTGCCCCAGGAGGGTGGTCATTCTGTAATCTCTGCCCCAGCCGTAGAGAAATCCAGTGACCTCAGTTTCCCCATCACACATATCGTCTAGTATCACTGTAGGGACTTTGTCTTTTCCTAATAGTTCTCCCAAATGAACACAACAAAATACCACATTGCTGCTAATAGGGAGGAAATGATAATCACTTTAAATTCCTTGTCTTGTACAGTTTCTGTGTTTTGTTGTTGTTAAATGCCCCAAGTAACTGCTTGTGACAAAACTTACAAAATAGGCTAGGTCTGTAACTCAGTGGTAGAGCGCTTGCCTGGCATCCAGGAGACCCTAGCTTCAATCTACAGCATCACCAAAGAGCAAGACAAAACTGTTGGCCATGAATGAAGTTTGGTCCTGCAGTTACTCTTGCTGTCTGGTGTACAGCTTGCCCCAGTATAACAGTCTCTGTTCACATTGACCCTAAAGCAGCAGTGTGTGACCTCTGCTGCAGATACAGGCATTAAGCATGCATGACATCTGTGGTGGCCGTCCATGGACAGTGTGTTGTGTTGATGTCCTCCCTCCAACTCAGCGGGCCCCATGTCCACACCTGTGTGGCATGTGCTTGTCCATTCCTTGATCCTAGATACTGAGAGTATCCAAAGTAGTTGAGGTGAAACTGAATAGCGAGAGTCATGGTACCTGGGTTATTTTGCTATTTGAATAGGGGAGGAGGAAAAACACCATACAAGACTGGGAATGAGATGAAAAAGCATCTCTGTTTAAAGAAAGTGTGGGCTGAGGTACAGCTTAGTTGTAGAGCTTTCGACTAACAAGTGCAAGCGTTCATTCCCTAGCAGAGAGAGAGAGAGGTGGCGGGGAGGATTGATTAAATATCATAGAAGCTGCTCTCCTCTTCCGGGAAACATTTTGAGTCTGTCCCTGAGAGCTTTTGTCTAGTTGTCCCAATTGAGGGATTAGACTTGTCTGTAGGGGTAACTAAGAACAGGAAGTTAAAGTTACAGAGAAAATGTTCCAGCCCATTGTGAGGAAGGTCCTTCAGAGACGCCTGCTGAGGAGAAGTGGGCTGCTTGGAAGACCCAAGTGCCTGGTCACTGAGCATGCCCCCTGTCAGCCGCGTGGTGATTGCTTTATTTTAGATCTCGCAAATATGTCAGACCATCAAGTGCTTCTCCAGACAGTTGTGAAGGAAGCTCTCCAAAGCAAGGCTGAGTGTGGAATTTAGAACTTTTGTCTGAGCTCCTCAAGGACATTCACTCCCAGCTCTCTGACGCACACTAAAAAGGTTAGGTGTGAGAGAATTGAAATTGAAAGTTCACTGAGTGGAAATTTTTTTTAGACAAAATTTAAAGAGAGCCTTGGTATTTATTTAAAAGTAGATAGGGGGCTGGAGAGATGGCTCAGTGGTTAAGAGCACCTACTACTCTTGCAGAGGACCCAGGTTTGATTCCCAGCACCCACATGGCGGCTAAGAACCGTCTCTAACTCCAGTTCCGGGGGAATCCGATGCCCTCTTCTGACCTCTGTGGCATTGCACGACACAGGTGCACCAACCTTCATGCAGACAGTATACTCATACACATAAAATAATAAATAAATAAAAAATAAAAGCAGATAGAAAAATGTTCTCCTTAAAAAAATGACAATTTTAAGAAGTTATCTTTCATTTCCACTGCTATCAAAACAAAAAGAAAGAAAAGAAAAAAAAAAAAAAAGCTTAGTATCTTCATGCTCTCTTCAAAAAGCCTGACCTTGGGGGACAGGATCAAAGGGTGAGCTTCAGAGTTTTCCCTCTGATGGACTAAACAACAGCCCTGCTTAAGGAGGAGAGTGGACTTAGGATTTTTTTTTTTAATTTCATGTGTATGAGTATATCGTCTGCATGTGTGTTAGTGCACCTGTGTCGTGCAGCGCCTTTGGAGGTCAGAGGAGGGCATCAGATCCCTTGGAACTGGAGTTACAGATGTTTGTTAGCTATCATGTGGGTGCTGGGAATTGAACCCTGGTCCTCTGCAAGAGCAGCCAGTGCTCTTAACTGTTGAGCCATCTTTCTAGTCCAATTGTGAGTTTTTTAAGTTTTCATAAATCAAGGTTTCCATCTTTAACGGTGCCTATGTTCACATGCAAGGAGGCTTTGCTCATAAACCTTGTGAAAGGGCATTCTGGTGAGTGGCACTTGCCACAGCAAATGGAGAGATGATTCCATAAATATTTTACTACAGTAAATTCTTTTATAGCCTTCTCTACATGTCATTTGTGTAGATTTTCCTCCTTGGAAACTTTTAGTGGAGTTCCCATGTTGCATATAAAGAGGTTAAGGCAAAGCATAGAAAGACTTTGTTCAGTCCATCAGCTGGTGAATTTGAACTTGGCTCCTCACTTTCCTACTCCCAGTGTCTCACTTTTCCCAGTATAGTTTGCAAGAGCAAACCCTGTCCATGTACTGTGTCACTTTATAGCAAGTAAGGCACCTAGCACATGTGTCACTTGATGCATACTACACTTAGGCCTGTATTGTACAATAAGTTCTATAGAAGTTCATTAGTTACCACATAAAAATTGGTATATTGTCCCATGAGTATTTGGGTTCTACACTTTAAGTCTCATTCTGGGCTCAGTATTCCATTTGCTGATGTTGATGGGACACCTGATTTAATTAAGCACATTACTGTTTTTCCCAAGGGAAAATCAAACTGGCTCACTAAGTAACTAAATTTCTTTCCAAAAATAGTCATTTACATTTATACATACCAGCTCACCTACTTCCAGATTTCCTTCCCCAACAGCAGTTTAAAATGTAAACACTTAGAAACTGGTTTCCACATAATATGAATGATTAACAGTCTTTATGTTTGAGACCACAGAATAAATGCTCAAAGTACTTGATCTGAGTATGACTTGATGATTTATTGAATCACTGAGTTAGGAGAAACAGATCCCCAGATGTACTGTTTGGAAGATGGTTTTGACTGATGTAGATTCCTTTGTCAATGAAGGAGTCTGAACTTGATGCTGTGAGAGCAGGTCCACTTGAGTTTCTTACTTCACATTCCCCACATGAGTAAGCTCCTCGCCCTAGTTAGCAGTTAATGTCAACAACAGAGAAATGTGTAATAACCACACCCATGCATAAGGATGTGTCCATGTGCATCAACATGTAAGCAGAAACTGGTAATACCTGTCATTACAGTCAAGTTCCTTACACCCAGGACTCCTTCACCTTGTGGGTGAGGATTCTGATGTTGTCTTGCCTTTGTTTGGGGAATCGCCACAGGTTTGGAGCGAGCCGCAGATCTCCAGCCTCCATCGACAGGCAGAACACCCAGTCAGATATTGGTGGCAGTGGGAAATCCACCCCCAGCTGGCAGAGGAGTGAGGAAAGCATTGCTGACCAGATGGGTAAGTAAGTAATTTATGAAAGTGCTTTCAGGAAAAAGTGCTTTTGACCACCTCTTGATGTCATTAAACAATTGTGTTATAAAGGACAGCCCCAGTTTAATAAGTATGCATTAGAATTAAGTCTCTGCTGGACTGTGTACACATGAAAGCAACAAATAAGACCAAGAATTCTCAGTGACCCTGAATTTCAACAACAGAAAGACCCAGGATTATGTTGAAAGACCAGCCTTATGAACTTGTGTCCTGAGTGCCTTACTTGCTTGATTTTTGCCTAGTGCCTGAAGAGATTTTGTGTGTGTGTGTGTGTGTGTGTGTGTGTGTGTGTGTGTATGCGCGCGCATGCATGTTTGAGACAGCATCTCACTATGTTGCCTTGGCTAGCCTGGAACTCACTTTACAGAACAGGCTAGCCTCATACACATTCACCTTGCTCTGCCTCCCAAGTGCTGGCACTCAAGGCTCCTTGTTGCTCTTAATCTTGAATGTTAAGGAAAAGACACATATGTACAAGGCAGGAAGAGACTAAATTACCATTTGGTTGCACCTGTAGTTTGGGTAGAAGCTTGCTCCTGCCCTGTGTGCAGTTTTTATATTGTTTTGGGTTTTTAGTCTTTCTACTCCACCATTAGGCTGTCAGCTAAGGAAATGTCTTGGCAGTATAAAACAGCAGAGTAGGATGGAAGAGATTTGCAGTAGTGGGCCTCACATGAGATTTTGCCCCGAAACAAGATTCTATTTCAACACAGTCACATCATGTCTTTGGTGTCGTTGCCATTCATACATCAAGGACCTGATTGTAGACTGTCAGGTTGGGTCCCCCACCTCCCTCCTCCTGGCCTCATGCTTTTTCTTTTGTCTGAAAGTATTACCTCAATATGAGACAAAGAGGTTTATGTCACATGGCTGGAAAAAAAAAACCTATAAGGCAAAGAAGACCCTCTTTTTATGTTTTCTACAGATTGATGGTTTTGTCCTGTTTGCATGACTGTGCCCACACAGATGTATTAACTATGAACCCAGAAGGGAGCCAGGTGTATTCAGCTAAGACAGAAGTTGAGGAAGAGAAATGTAATTCTTAGGTCCTGAAGACATGTTCCAGTAACTTTAGTGTGATGAGCCTTGTTATTGAAACCATCTGTCACTCCCCACTCTTATCCCACCCACCCCCAACACACAAAACCTGAGCATATTCTGTCTGCTTTCCTGCTCTTGACAGAATGTCTTTAATCCCATATGTTTTGATACTGTTGGGATGGTAACGACACATGTGAGCAGGCTTCTCGGCAGCATGACTTTAGCGGCTGTTTTTGGCTCCTAGAACAGGCTCTGAGCAAGGCTGCAGTTAGCCCTTAGTGTACAGTGTCATGCTTGCACTCCTGCGAAGTCAAATGAGGAGTCAGGGGTACCCAGGTCCAGAAGGATTTACATGGCTTGTCCAAAACAGTGTCCATTCCCTCATAGAAACCACCCTCTTGGCTTTTTCTGCCCGATTCCACTTCAGGTTAGGGGCATCTCACTCTTAACATCCAGTATGAAATATGAGTTATGGACAACTGTCTGTGATAACTCGGTTCACCTTTTAAGTGAGGCATACGTTTAAGTAATAATAGTAATTGTAAGATGCCCCCTAGAGCTGGCCAGGGAAGATAGCTTACCATACTATGGGAAGTCTAAGTGGTAGCTTTTCTTCTGTTAAAATACATTATTAGCTGGACATATTGGGTCATGCCTGTAATGCCAGAACTGGGGGGCCAGTGTCGAGGTCACCCTGAGCTACTAGTTAAATTCTGGGCCACTATAGACTACAGAGTGAGACCTTGTCTCAAAACACTAAAATATATCTATAATTTTGGAAGTCCCTGCATTTCAAGAGAGAAAGCAAGCCTTTCCTGGTTGGCCTATTAAAAGGGATCCGGGCTTGGTTGGTGTCCAGGCTACCTAGCCTTTTGGAATTGGGACACGATTTTGTCATTTATACAGTTCACACTCCAGAACTAGACAACAAAAATGCCACTGTGTTTTAAGTAAGCTACAATTCTGTGTTGGATGCATCCATAACTGTCCTCAGTGTACATGATCTATAGGCCACAGGTTAGACATGCTTGGTAACCATCCTAAGGAAAATTCAAGAAAAATAATTCTTATATTTTCATGACTTGGTGTGATACACAGAGAGCTCCCCTTCCTACACTTGGTGTTGCAGGAACCCATTTCTCTAATGGCTTGTACTGTACAGAGTAGAGGAAGCTGACAGGCTCCTCTGTCTCTGTCTACCAACGTGTTGTAAATTAGTTTGCCCTGACAGCGCAGGCAGGTTCAGCTTGATTCATGGGCTCACTCTTGTCCGTGGATGTTTGTTTCTGCCTTTCTACTCCTGGAAATGGTGGCAAATCAGACTCAGATGCAGGCTGCCTGGTCCTCTGCATGTCACAAAGGGTGTTGGAGAAATCTTGCTACTAGCTCTAGGCGTACTAGGGATAAATCACTTACCTGTAGTATTTTTGGAACCCCATCTTGAACACCAGCGTGGCGTCCAAAAGGAAGTGATTGTTTTAAGTAAACTAGTTGCTGTGTGTCTTTTCTGTTGTGCTTAGCTTACAGTTATAGAGGACCTCAGGATTTCAATTCTTTTGTCCTCGAGCAGCATGAATATACAGGTAAAATGTTTCCAAAGTGTCACGGTAAGTAACACGTGATTGCATCTGTGCCTGTGTAGGGAATGTAGACTGAGCAAGGTTAGCCACACTTTGCAGTGAATGAACTTCATATACTTAATCCATGTATTTTAAACCCCCTGCCCCCCCCAAACCAAGAGTTGATTCTGAACTTTGCTGCATTGTTCATGGCCTTTGGTTCATGGCACTGGGCTCTGCTAGCTAGTATGTATGACGTGACCTGTTGTCACCAGCTGCAAGCTTTATCCATCAGCCACCTAGTTTCTGACATGCTGTCTCTTGTGTAGACTCCTAACAAGCTTGCTGCTGAAACTATAGAGTTGGCTGGCCAGTGAACTGAGGATGCGGTGGCAAGCCGTCTTTGTGTGTCAGTTGTGCTTGCGTCCATTTAGTGCCTGCACCATAATGTTCTGTGCTGTATTCCAGAGCCTACGTGCCATCTCCCAGCAGTATCAAAGGTACTGCCTGCTTTCCGAGAGAGCCCCAGCGGGAGATTAATTCGGCAGGATCCAGTGGTTCACTTGTCTCCAAACAAACAAGGGCATGTAAGTTAACTGTAAGCACAAAGAAATAACTGGTTCCCAGCAATGTGTCTTCCCATGTTGGGAAAACGGCCCAGCTGCTCTACTGTTTGCTCTGTGTGGCCAATGGCAAGGCATCCTGCCAAGGGGCATGTTGACTGCTGTGGCTTCAGCTTTGTGTGTGGTGCTTTGAGGTAGGTCCTGGCACCCCACAGGTCTGAATGGAAGGTTCTCTGGTCCAATCAGAAACAGTCCTAAAATGTTAGGACTAAAAATATGCTAGAAAGAGATTTTATTATCTACATAGTTGGAAGCACGAGTGAGTTGGAACATGGGTCAAAGGGATGGGCATATAGTTCCCAGACCACTGTCCCTTCCCTTTTCTGTCCACCATGGCAACACATTGTCTTTTCATGTGATAGCATGGTTTCCTGTCATTTACTGAGACGAACGGTATTTTAAAAGTTAGCATGTTGGGGCTGGAGAGATGGCCTAGCGGTTAAGAGCACTGACTGCTCTTGCAGAGGACCCAAGTTCGATCCCCAGCACCCACATGGTGGCTGAGAACCATCTTTGACTCCAGTCCCAGGGGAATCCGACACCCTCTTCTGATCTCCGCGGCATTGCACAACACGAGTGCACAAACCTACATACAGACAGTACATTCATACACATAAAAAATTAAATTAAATTTTAAAAAATTAAAAAAAAAGTTAGCATGCATCCTTCTTCCTTTGAATGTAGTCAGTCTTTGTTGTCTCCTCATGGAAAGTACATTTATGTTCATGTTGTGTGTGAGGATGGGAAGACTCCATTTCACGCCCACTGGTTTACAAGATGCTCAGAGAACTTTAAGAAGTCTCCTTCCAGATTATTTTGGAAAAAGAATGGTTGAAGCTCAAAAACAAATAAGTCTGAGCACCCTGTCCTTTCCCTGGATTTACTGGACACCACGTTGTTGGCCTAGCTGTCCTTGTACATGATAGATTCTCCTTGCTCATTCATACTGTTTAAACTGATTACATAATAAAACATTATTATGGACACATTGGATTAACTCAAGTATATTATTTAAATAAATTTTGCCTAATTTTATTTACTTTGTGGCTATTAGAAATTTTTAAATTACCTTTCAAATCAGTGTCAGAACAAGAGGTTTTTTTTTTGGCACTAAAGTGCATGCTACCATGCCGGTTTTCTTATTTGTTTGTATTGAACGAGTTGGAAAATTGACACTGCCTGCCTTGCACATACTAGGCAAATAAGCTACCATTAAGCTGGATCCTGCAGCCTATTGATGGTATTTATTTATTGATTTTCACCTATAAATTTCTTTTTTTTAAACAAATCTAGACCCGTGTTTCCCGCCCATTCCCCCAACCCGCCAGAGCTCTTGCACTGCCAACCATGTTTTCTCTCTTGTCCTTTCTCATATTATCCCATGAGGAAGTGGAGTTGGACTGTTTTGAAAGAAGTCATACGTTTCAGTCAAGTCTTGATGCAGTCCTTTCTGTTGTGTTGTTGTTCCAATATGCAATAAACTCCCACTGCTTTGGACAAAAACTAGGGGGCCTTCACACAAGAAATACTTACAACTGGGTTAATTGGCATAGCATCCAAGATGAGGGATACACTCGTTTGTTTTTCTGGGCGGTGTTACTTCACTCAGCATGATGTCTTCTAGCTCCAGACATTTTTCCTGCAAAGCTCTATGTATACAGCTATTGTCTTCCCTCTGCTGTTGCATAGAACTTCATTATGTAGATTGTACCACATTTTCCTTATCCAACTCGCAGTGAGGAGGATTTAGTTGGGTTCCAGCTCACTATGGCAGTGAAGAAGCTAGCAATAAACTGTCCATGCATGTATCTCTGCTGTGGTGGTGAAGTCTTGAGGGTACATGCCCAGAGATGGTATGGCTGGTCAGTAGTGGCAAAGGTTCTTCCAATCTCCAAGGGTTCTCCACACTGGCTTTCAATAGTGGCTGTAACGAGTTTACATGTCCACCAGCCGGGATGAGTGTTCCCCTTGTCCCCACAACCTTCTCCAGCAACGTGGTATCATTGTTTTCCTGATCTAGCCAAGTCTTATTGGATAAGATGAATCTTAAAGTGTTTTCATTTCATATTTCATTTCCTTAATGAGTAGTGATGTTGAGCAGTTCTTGAGGTGTTTCTCAGACATTCTGAATTCCTCAATCTTTGAAGTCTCTGTTCAGTCTCTTTGTCCTTATTTGAGTGGGCATTGTTTTTCTCTTTTTCTTTGTTTTTGGAATGTTTAAATATATTCTGGAACATCAATGCTTTGTCAGATGTATCTGCAGTGAAGGTTTCTCTCTGTGGTTTTTTTTTTTCTCTTCCACTTCCTTGATTGTTTTCTTTTGTACAGAAAAGACTTTTGAGTTTAATGCAGTCCCATTTGTCAAGTGTCGACCTTAATTCTTGAGCAAACTGCTGTCTGTTTAGGAAGTCTTTTCCTACGCCTATGTCTTGTAGTCTTGCTGCAACTTTTTCTCTTAACACCTTCAGAGTTTTGGAGGTTCTCACGTTGAGCCTTTAATCCATCGGGAGTTCATGTTTTGTAAGAGGTTGAGAGGTAGGGGTTTTAATTTCATTCTCTACGAGTGTGTAGATCCAGTTTTGCCAACAACACGTGCATGAGATGCTGTCTTTTCTCTGTGGCTTCTTGGCCCCCGTGTCTAAATAAAGAGCTGGCGTAAATTGTATGTGCTCAGATTTGATCTTCCGGTTTTGTTTCCATTGGTCAACAGGTCTGTTTTGTGCCAGTACAGGCTTTGTTTTTAGACTATGAGCACTGTATTATATTTTGAAGTATGGTATAGAATTCACACCCCCCCCCCCCCCCCGTGTAGCTTTTTCACTCAGGGTTGTTTTGGCTATTCGGGGTCTTTTGTTTTTTCCCCCCACCCGCCCCCAAGTGGAATTTCCAAGACGTTTGTTTCCAAGCCTGTGAAGAAACTCTTGGTGATTTTTGTTGGATTGCGTTAAATCTATACAAGAGTCGTCGGTAAAATGGACATTTTGATTTTACAATGTTAATTTCTCCCAATCACATGAGCATGGGAGGTTTTTCCTCTTCTGAATGTCTTCTTCAATTTCTTTCTTTTAAAGGCTTAAATTTTTGTTGTAGAGATCCCTTGGTGTATTTGGTAGGATTTGTTCCTAGGTATTTTACTGTTTTTGAGGCTCTATTGTGAGTGGGGGTTTTTTTGAATTCTTTCTCCACTTGCTTGGTTGTTGGTGTACAACGAGGCCATCGTACTTTTTTCACGGTTAACTTTTTGTATCCTGCCACTTGTGCAAGCTTTACTCGTTTCTGACGTTTTCTGGTGGAGTTTTTACGCCTCCCTTCACGTAAACACTACAATTCTCGCACCAATAGGGATTAGCTTGACTTCCTCCTTTTCATTAGTCTCCTTTCTCATCCTTTCCTTGCCTTACTTGCTCTCGCAACCGTGTTTTCAAGCCTCTCTATTGACGAGGGTGGTGCGGCAGCTTGCCGAGTTCCTACCTTTAAAAGGGAATGTTTCTGTCATTTCCCATTTAGGACTCTGTACTGTGGTTGTCTGTATGGCTTTTGATTGGCTTACATTGAGGTGTCCCCCTCCATCCTTCTTTCTGGACTCTTAAGCATCCTGAGGGTGCTGCTATTTTGTCCAGGCTTTTTCCGCCTCCTGAGATATTGTGTGGTTTTTTTGTCTATTCGCTTGTTTACTGTGTTTGATGTTGATGTTCTATTATTTTGTATGGTTGACCATCCCTGAAGCTCTCTGGTACTGACCTCCAACCTTGGTCATGATGGATGGATCTTTCGTGATGTGGTTGGTATGCGATTTGCTAGTATCCGGTTTAGAATTTTGCATCCTGTGTATCATTAGGGAGAGTGGGTCTCCTAATTCTTTCTTTTTAGGAGTGGATCTTATGCCTGGTTTTGGTAATAGGTGATGCTGTGCTTCATAGAAGGAATTTGGGCGAATTCCACTCTGATTGTAACTTCTAAACAGTTTCAGTAATAATGGTGTGTAGGTCTTTTTGAAATGGTTTATAGAATTCTGCTGTTGACAACCATCTGGGCCTGGGCTTTTTTTAGTTGGGAGAGGCTTTTTCTTAACTACATCCTCTATTTCTTTAATGTTATGGGTCCTGTTTAAGCTGCTGATTCGATGGATTTATAACTGATGGGAAGGAAGGAGCCTGTCCTACTGCTAAGGTCCAGAGAAAAAGAAGAAACACCTCTCACCTGAAGGAAGAATCAGCCTGCCACTGTGCTGGTATAACTCTAACTTTTCTCAGTGTCAACTATTTTATGACTGGATCTTTTGTTTCTTGAGACAGGGTCTTGCTTCCTGGCTCAGGCTGGCCTGGAAGTGGTAACTCTCCCACCCCTGACCCCTGAGTGCTGGGCACTTTTTTCTATTGGGCAGAACTGCATTAGCTTTGCTCCTCTGTTGCCATCACAGAGCCCCAACCATGGGCGGCCAGTGAGTTTTAAAAATGCTCCTGTTTGCCGGGCATGGTGGCACATGCCTTTCAATCCTAAGCACTTGGAGGTAAGTGCAAGGGATCTTTGAGTTCAAGGCCAGCCTGGTCCTACAGCCTGAGTTCCCGGGACAGCTGGGGCTACAGGTGCAGACCCTGTCTCAAGAAGAGCAAAAAAAAAAAAAAAAAAAAAAATGCTCCTGTTCTACCCCGGTGTGGTGGTACACACCTGTAAATCCCAGCATTCAGGAGACCAGACGCAGGTGGATCTCCGTGAGTACAAGGCCAGCCTTGGTCTACTAGTGCAAGCTTAGCCAGCTGATGAAACAGACCCTTTCTCAAAAGACCAAAAAAAAAAACCTCTTGTTCTGACACTGATTTGAAAGGTAATTTAAAAATTTCTAATAGCCACAAAGGTAAATAAAATTAGGCATAAAATTTATTTAAATAAATATACTTGAGTTAATCCAATGTGTCCATAATAATGTTTTATTATGTAATCAGATTTAAACAGTAATGAATGAGCAAGGGAGAATCTATCATGTACAAGGACAGCTAGGCCAACAACGTGGTGTCCAGTAAATCCAGGGAAAGGACAGGGTGCTCAGACTTATTTGTTTTTGAGCTTCAACCATTCTTTTTCCAAAATAATCTGGAAGGAGACTTCTTAAAGTTCTTGGAGCTCTTGTAAACCATATGGGCGTGAAATGAGTCTCCCATCTCACACACCAACATGAACCATACATGTATTCTGAGGAGACCACAAAGGGACTGGAATACATTAAAGGAGAAGATGCATGCTGACTTTTTTTTATTTTATTTAAATTTAATTTAATTTTTATGATGTATGAATGTACTGTCTGTTAGTAGGTTTTGTGCATCGTGTTGTGCAATGCCCGCGGGAGATCAGAGAGGGTGTCGGATTTCCCGCGGGACTGGAGGTCAAACGATGGTTCTCAGCCAAACCATGTGGGTGTCTGGGGATCGGAAACTTGGGGTCCTTGCAGAGCAGTCAGTGCTCTTAACGCCTAGGCATCTCTACCCCCAACATGGCAACTTTTAAAATTCCGTTCGTCTCAGTAAATGACAGGAAACCATGCTATCACATGAAAAGACAATGTGTTGCCATGGTGGACAGAAAAGGGAAGGGACAGTGGTCTGGGAACTATATGCCCATCCCTTTGACCCATGTTCCAACTCACTCGTGCTTCCAACTATGTGAATAATAAAATCTTTTCTAGCATATTTTTTAGTCCTAACATTTGGTAGGACTGTTTCTGATTGGACCAGAGACCTTCCATTCAGCCCTGTGGGGTGCCAGGACCTACCTCAAAGCACCACACACAAGCTGAAGCCACAGCAGTCAACATGCCCCTTGGCAGGATGCCTTGCCATTGGCCACACAGAGCAGACAGTAGAGCAGCTGGGCCGTTTTCCCAACATGGGAAGACACATTGCTGGGAACCAGTTATTTCTTTGTGCTTACAGTTAACTTACATGCCCTTGTTTGTTNAGCATTGGGAGGCAGAGGCAGGTGTGAGTTCAAGGCCAGCCTGGTGTAATTAGAGAGTTCCAGGCCAGCTGGGGCTACAGGGAGACCCTGTCTCAAAAAGACAAAAAAAAAAAAAAATTCATTCAGATATTTCTTAAAACCTTAGTTCTTTGATGAATTCTATAAATGTTCTTTATAAGCATCTAAACTACTCTGAGCATATCTTGAAATATAATTCATATACCATAATAATGTTTACCTGATTAAAGAGTACAGTTTACTGGTTTTTAATACATTCAGGGAGCCATCTTAACAGGTAAAAGCACTTGCTGCGAAGCCTGACAACCTGAGCTCCGTCTTCAGGACCCACAAAGTAGAAAAGGAGAACCGATGCCAGCAAATCGTTCTTCTCCACATGCTAATGCCCGCGTGCGCACACACACACAAGTAAATGTACACCATGTTCTATTTGCAGACTATTTGATTACCATGAAAGCCTGTCTCTTTCGATAGTCACGTGCAGCACTTGCCATCCTGTCTGAGATCTGGAGACTCGGGAATCTACTTTGTGTGTCTGTGGATGTACCTGTTCTTGATGTTGCATATGACTGACTCTGGCATGTGGCCTCTGTGTCTGACCTCTTTTGCTGAACATGGTTTAAAACTCACCTTTGTTGGGGCTGGAGAGATGGCTCAGTGGTTAAGAGCACCGACTGCTCTTGCATAGGACCTGGGTTCAATTCCCAGCAATGGTATTATTCAGTCACAGAAGCATCATTATTCACCTATGTGGCGGCTAAGAATCATCTTTAACTCCAGTTCCAGGGGAATCCGACGCTCTCTTATGACCTCCTCGGCATTGCACGACACGGGTGCACCAACCTACATGCAGACAGTACACCTGTACACATAAAAAAGAATAAATAAATAAAATTTAAAAAAAACCTCACCTTTGTTGTGGCTCCAGAGCATTCCATTCCTTTCTGTGACTGAATCATACCATTGATGGTTACATGTCATGTTTTGCAATCTGGTCATGAGTTGGTACCTACTTGCTGGTGCCTGCTTTTGGGCTACGTGATTAATGTTGCTCTAAACACTCACGTGCATGTTTTGGGGGGGAGCATACATTTCAGTTTCTCTTGAACATATATTAATAATGGAATTGCAGCTGTTTTCCCATAGTCCCTGCTCAGTTTCCATTGCTAACACTGCACCCCTTTTGTCTGCCATGTTGCTTGTGAGCATTCTAGTGTGTGTGAGGTGTGTTCTCACTTCCTTTTTCATCTGACCAGTGATATGTACTGAGCATCTTCTCATGCAGTTGTTGATACTGAGGTGCCTTCTTTGGAGAAACTCCTATTCAAATATTTAATCATTTTCTTTCTTTTTGAGACAGGGTCTCCCTGTAGTCCCAGCTGTCCTGGAACTCACTCTATAGACCAGGCTGGCCTTGAACTCACAAAGATCTGCCTGCCTCTGCCGCTCTGCAGCTCTGCCGCTCTGCCTCTCTGCCTCTCTGCCTCTCTGCACCTCTGCGCCTCTGCCTCTGCCTCTGCCTCTGCCTCTGCCTCTGCCTTTGCCTCTGCCAAGGTGTGTGCCACCACATCCGGCCTAATCATTTTCATTGTGTTATTTGAAACACAAAAGGTTTTAATTTGATAAAAATCCAATTAATATGGGCTTCTTTTCTTTTGTTTTTCTTGTGCTTTTGATGCACTTAAAAATCATTGTATAGGGCCTGGAGAGATAGCCTAGCTGTTGAGAGGACCCAGGTTCAATCCCCGGCGCCCACATGGCGGCTGAGAACCATCTTTAACTCTAGTCCAGCTCCAGGGGAATTGGACGCCCTCCTCCGACCTCCACAGCACTGCACAACACAGATGCACAGACCTACATGCAGACAGTACATTCATACACATAAAAAATAAATTAAAAAAAAATTTTTAAATCATTATATAAAGCTGGGCGTGGTGGTACACGCCTTTAATCCTAGCACTTGGGAGGCAGAGGCAGGCGGATCTTTATGAGTTCAAGGCCAGCCTGGTCTACAGAGTGAGTTCCAGGACAGCTGGGGCTACAAGGAGACCCTGTCTCAAAAAGACAAAGAAAAAAAATCATTATATAACCCCAAATCACAAAGCCATATATAAACATTTACTGTTAAGTCTTTGCAAATTGGTTTTTCTGTACGGTATGGGTGCAGCATCATTCTTTTGCACAGGTGAGCATCCAGATGTCTCAGTGTCACTGGGGGAACCAATCTTTCCTCTTGGAATTATCTTGGCGCCTCTCAGCACTCCTTAGAAACTTGTTTCCTAAGTAGATGCTAATCAGGGAAGAACAGGAGAGTCTTCAGACTTAGTATGTCGTGTATTCCGCCTTCTACCTACTCTGAGGATGGCTTTTGGAGTCAAGCACACTTTCTAATTATAAGCTCTTTGGAAATGTCATTTCCTTTCTCTGTTAAGATATTGAAGTTGTCAGTGACAGCTTTTTTTTTTTTCCTGGTTAAAGTGATCGCTATGCCATTGTATTGGTATGTTAACATAAGTCTAATAATGGAAAATGGATTCTTAGAGAACACGAAACCCACCTCTGCCATGGACACTGCGGAATGGGCTGTCCAGTCCTGGTGCTTTGCCTAAGTACCCTTTATCTTACTTTGTTGTTGTTATTGGAACCTTTGTGCTTTTAGACTCTAATTAGAACATGTGTCTTAGTGCTGCTCCAGTTTTTCAACCCATACCCATAAGTAACTCTGCTTCTGTTGCAGTCTGATAGCCACTACTCCAGCCACTCGAGCAGCAACACCCTCTCCAGCAACGCATCGAGTGCCCACAGTGATGACAAGTGGTATGATGGGGACCGCACGGAATCCGAACTCAACAGCTATAACTACCTGCAGGGCACCTCCGCTGACAGCGGCATTGACACCACCTCCTATGGCCCCAGCCATGGCAGCACAGCCTCCCTGGGAGCCGCTGCCTCATCCCCTCGCTCGGGGCCAGGCAAGGAGAAAGTGGCACCCCTGTGGCACAGCTCCAGCGAAGTGCTGTCCCTGGCAGATCGGACTTTAGAGACTGAGAGCCATGGCATGGACCGGAAAACAGAATCCTCCCTGAGCCTGGATATCCACAGCAAGAGCCAGGGTGGCTCCAGCCCACTGAGCAGGGAGAACAGCACCTTCAGCATGAACGAGATGGCATCTCATACCAGGTAACGCTCCGCCCCTGCCTGCCCCGCTCCGTGGATTGCCTTCTCCCACTTCACTGTGTGTGTGTGTGCAGGAAGCACTCTCACTGGGTTTTATGTACATCTATTCTTAAAACACAATATTTTTACATATTTTACACCATTATTGGCCAGCAAAATAGATTAGCAATCCTAATGCATTATTTTAAACCGGGAGAGAATTTTGCAGATTTATTCATTGTAAAGTTGAATTTTTTTTCTTTTTTATTCTGCTAGCTCCATTCCAGAATTAGGAGTTTTCTAATTTCTAATTTTAGTTTACAGCATTGATAGATAGGGAATTTAGACAGACTTTTGAAAATACTTAAAAGTCTTGATTATTTTTTTGGGTGGTGGGGCTGGAGAGATGGCCTAGCGGTTGGGAGCGCCGACTGCTCTTGCAGAGGACCCGGGTTCAATCCCCAGCACCCACATGGTGGCTGAGAACCATCTTTAACTCCAGTTCCAGGGGAATCTGACCTCCTCTTCTGACCTCCGTGGCATTGCACGACACGGGTGCGCAAACCTACATGCAGACAGTACGTTCATACACATAAAAAATAAATAAATAAAAATATTTTTTTTTAAGTCTTGATTATTTTTAAAAAGGGTCTATCCTAAGACCCACATGTTTTCACACAGTGCCCAGAATTCTCTTCCCACAGTGCCCTGCGCTCTCTTCCCACAGTGCCCAGTGTTCTCCTCGCACAGTGCCAGGCGCTCTCTTCCCACAGTGCCCTGCGCTCTCCTCGCACAGTGCCCAGTGTTCTCCTCACACAGTGCCAGGCACTCTCTTCCCACAGTGCCCTGCGCTCTCTTCCCACAGTGCCCTGCGCTCTCTTCCCACAGTGCCCAGTGTTCTCTTCACACAGTGCCCTGCGCTCTCTTCCCACAGTGCCCTGCGCTCTCCTCGCACAGTGCCCAGTGTTCTCCTCGCACAGTGCCCGGCGCTCTCTTCCCACAGTGCCCGGCGCTCTCTTCCCACAGTGCCCGGCGCTCTCTTCCCACAGTGCCCGGCGCTCTCTTCCCACAGTGCCCGGCTCTCTCTTCCCACAGTGCCCTGCGCTCTCTTCCCACAGCGCCCAGTGTTCTCTTCACACAGTGCCGGGCGCTCTCTTCCCACAGTGCCCGGAGCTCTCTTCCCACAGTGCCCTGCGCTCTCTTACCACAGTGCCCAGTGTTCTCGCACAGTGCCCAGCGCTCTCTTCCCACAGTGCCTGGTGCTCTTTCACTCCCTGGACCATCACTCACCCCACATTTGCACCGTAACTTTTTCCAGCAGTTGGTTCCTGACTGAATCTTCAAGGGTGGAGATGTCCATCAAAAAAGCATAGCTAAAACTCCACATACCCCTTCCGCCTTTTAGAACCTGAAGCACACATTCCCCTGTGCCCTGGACCATTGCTCCACTAAGCAAGAAAAAGAAAAAATGAAACTCTTTTTCATTTCCTTAAAATCTGAAGTGTGATAGGACTCCCTGTCCTGGGAAGGAAGCCGTCTGTGGCTGTCCTGGGTCTCTGCATCTCTGGCTAGTGCCAGTCATTGGTCGGTTTGCGTAACCATCTCTGTAACCTGGCTGCCCTGCACAAAAAATAGCAGAGAAACGTAGCTTTTGATTTTTCCAAATGAGAAGCCATGTATGTAATCTATTAGTAAGTTCCAGATCACCCTAATGGGAGAAGACATCTAGTTAGTTACCACTTAACTTAGTTTAATACGCAGCCTTCTCATTGTGTCTCGTTCTTACTGAAAAGGTTTGTAAACTTGCCTTTTTCAAATTCTAGGCTGTATGGAAGGAAGTATTTCAAAAGTTGTGTTCTGTCTGCCGTTCTCTGTGACAGTCTGGAAACTCCATGACCCTCAAGCAGAAATAAACTTGCGAAAGTGGCCTCAGAATGTTGAATACCCAGAATCCTGTTGTCCTTCCTCCTCAGTTCAGAAAATAGAGTATTTGGCTCTGAGGCAAGGAATGTGTAAAACAGCCAGGTGTGGTAGCACATACCTTTGATCCCAGCACTCAGGAGGCAGATCTCTATGAGATCAAGGCCAACCTGGCCTACATAGTTCTAGGACAGCTAGGGCTACAGGGAGACCCTGTCTCAAGAAACAAAAACAGTAGAATGGAAAACTGAGCGTGTACACCACCAGCACATGCAGATCGCATGCCATGTGCAGAGCTGTGATGCCTGCTGCCTGTTTCTGATGTGTCCGTCCATCTCATTAACTAGAACCTGTGCCTGCCTTCAACACTTTTCTGCTCAGCTTGGTTTCTCTGTAGTTTCTAGAAACCTTGACTGAAGAGAGATCTCTGGTCTAATATGAAGCAGAAATTAGCGAGGGATTGTCCAGAGTGACTGGCGTAATCATGGAGCAAGGTTGGAAAGAGCTGGGGCCTGGCAGCAAACCACAGAACGCTGGAGCCTTGCCATTGCCAAGTCTACAAAACCCTTTACTGAAAGCAGGCTCTTGGGTTTTCATTGTCCAAGTTTGCTGGCCAGAGCTGTAAAAGCCTCAGAAAGGATTATGTAGATTTTCTGTCTCAGGTGGACCATGTGGAATCATTGAAGTCATTGCTTAGAAATAACCCTTCCAGTGGAAGTCAAACTTTCTAGAGAAGAATGCAGCCTTTCAGGAGGGTGGCAAGCTTTCCATCCACTGCGGCTTGAGTCACCCTGGTTTCTTGACTCTGGTAAACAGCCTTGCTTTGCACTTTAGTCTGTTGGTCTTGGCAGGGTGAGTCGGATAATCAGAGCTTTAATAGCCCCCCTTTTCTGGAGGAAAAGGGGACTTAGCCACCAAATGTACATTGTTAAAATCACAGCAAATTAGAGTGTTTGTGTCCTCAGAAGACAGGAACAGCAATTAATGTGGAGATCTCTCGACAGTGCATAAAAGAGCTTGTACCTGGGACTTGGTGACAAAAATCTAAATTGCAGTGATTAAGTTTCCCTGCATATTTCTGGCTGGGCTGGGCCTCCCTGCCCCCCACTCCATGGCTATGTGTGGATTTTTGTGCCCCCCTTAAGAACTGCATTAATGCAGGCAATTACATAGGGTTGTTATATTTCAATGTCATTAAGAGAAGCCATTCCTACAGATAACTTGCTGAAATTGCAAAAACCTATTAAAAGAGAGAGAAAGAGAGAGAGTGCTAACTTTTCATGTTTACTTTTTTATATTTTTTTTTAACTTGGTGAACATAGGAAAGGTGAAGATATCTCTAATTTAGTACATTCTTATTAGCTGGAATCTTTTTTTCCCCTCTCTTAAGTGTTCTGGACTTGGTATTGGGCAAAGCAGCCAGTATACAGCCCCCACCCAAGTTTAATAAAAAGTATAACATGAAGACCCCTTCAGTTAATATAAAGTGTTCTAGTACTGCTGACCTGGGGAATATCCAGTGTTGGAGCTAGACTTGAGTCCAGACCTTCATAAAGCTACAAAGGCTACTTCATGCATGTACACATACATCTGTGTTAGTCAGACTTCCTTCACTGTGATAGAATACCTGACAGACAACTCACTGAGGAAAGGTTCATCGTGACTCATGGTTTTGAAGGTTTTAATCTATGCTGGGCTGGATCCGTTGTTTGGGGATGAGGTGAGCAGAGCATCATGGAAGCAGGATGAATGAAAGGCTGCCCTGTAGCGGCCAGGAGGCGGAGAGACAGACAAAGCTGGGCACCAAGAGCACACCCTCCAGAAGCTGCACCGCTATAGGTTTTATCACTTCCCAGTAATGCTTTTAGGGGCCGGAGAGATGGTTCAGTGGTTAAGAGCACATGTTCAGTTTCCAACTTCTACATGGTGGTTAACAACTGCCCATAACTCCAGTTCCAGGGGATCCACCACCTTCCTCAAGCCTCTGAGAGCATTTACATACATGAAGGCAAAAACATTCATACACATAAAGTAAAAATAAGTGTATTTTTAAAATAATGTATATATATGTATATGTATACATTATATATATATATATATATATATATATATATATGTCTTTTTTAGACAGGGTCTCCCTGTAGCTCCAGCTGTCCTGGAACTCACTCTGTAGACCAGGCTAGCCTTGAGCTCACAGAGATCCACCTGCCTCTGCCTCCCAAGTGCTAGGATTAAAGGCGTGTGCCACCACGCAGGCAATGCCTTTATATTTTAAGTCCACTATGGATCACCACACTTCTTCACGTCAGTGCCCTCATGATCTAGTCACTTCTCAGTGAATGGTCCACCAGTAAGCCTTTAACACATCAGCCTTTGGGAACACTTCACACTGAAATCCCACTTTTCTCTGTAACAGACCAGCCTGGCTTGTTCTGCTGCCCAGACCATTTCAGCCGCTCTACTTGCCTCAGATCTCTTCATTTGCCTCCGAGAGCCGTAGCCAGCTGATACCACTTATTCAGTCATCTACACACTTTACTGCTTTCTAGAACAGAAGTGCTCCCACCTAGTACCCATGCCCTAAGCATCTGTGCTCGTGGTACCACTCAGTATCAGTAGGTGCTCAGTACATTCTGATAGACAAATGGGAAGAATGTTCCCAGGACAAGTTAAAACTCACATAACTCCTCAACTCGTTAGTGCTCTAGAAAACCACATACATTTCAAAGCTTGCTATACCTGCTTTCCTATATGGGTTTTGGTATTTAAGGGTATTAACACTTAAAGGCCTCATTTATAGCGCATGAGCTTTTAGGAAAATTCTACACAAAAATTCCAGAAATCTTTAAAACATAATAAAGGAGGAACTTTATAACACTTTATATGCTGATATCAGCCAGAATCTAAATAAACGTTAGTTATTGTTATCCACTAGAGGAGCTGGTTCAAGACCAAGGGAGCTGCCTGCCCATCGTTAACAGTTGTAGTTTAACTTTGTGGATGGGCTTTTCCCTCATAAGTTGACTGCTTATTCCCGGAGAGCAGAGAAAGAAGGGCTTTGGGGGTAGACCTTACATTGAACAGAGGAATGGGTCCGGCAGCCACAGCCTCCTGAGTGACCTCTGGGTCTCTCTGGGTCTTAAAGTTGCCATGTTTAGACTTCATTCTCTGGATCCTCTGGCTGCTTATGTATGTAAGAGATAATGCTTTCTCCTTTATTTAGAAATCATCCATTGTTTTTATATCCAATTCTTCTCTCCCTAAATCTTTTCTGTGTGGAATTTTGTCATTTGTTAACACTTAAATTGCCTGTCATCTGTATCTTCCTCTCCTCCTCCCCTCCTCCTCATTCTTTCTCTCTCTCTCTCTCTCTCTCTCTCTCTCTCTCTCTCTCTCTCTCTCTCTCTCCTCTCAATCTTCTCTCTTTCTCTTAATCCTGGGAATAAACCTGGGGCCTCACATAATAGCCACGAGCTCTACTGATGATCCATGTATATAATAACTCTGTTTTTACCTTTTATTTTGGGGCAGGGTTTCACTAGGTTATCCAGACTGGCCTTGAACTTGTGATATTCCTTGTGTAGCCTCCCAAGTAGCTCAGATCACAGACCTACACCACCAGGTTTGATAGTCTTCATTATTTTCTTGAATCGAGAATACACTTTTTCTAAGTGTTATGTACTAATTCAGAATTTGAAAACGCCACCTCTAAAATTCCAAACTCATCATTTCTGTTAAAAGATATCAGTATCTCTGTTTCAGCTTCATTTGTAATTTGTGCTCTGTTGCTCTGTATACAGCGACTGTTAGGAATACACTACTTTGGTTTTATATAGCAGAGGGTGATTATTTTGGAGTGGGTGATTATTTTATCTGGCCCTCTCATTACTTTTCGTGACCACTGTGATTGAAATTTGCTGTGAATGTTTAGCAGTGAGCCCTTTGTCAAGGCTCAAGTGCCTGATGCAGAGCTCACCAACACCACTGCCCAGGAAGCAGCTAAGCCTTCATTTAGCTACCGTGGGAAGCCCAGGCCTTCCAAATACCAGGAAGTCATGAGACCCAAAGCCGTGTTGAAACTCAGGGTCCATTTGCCATTTTCAGCATCCTACCAGGATGGGAATTTGTGCAACTGCTTTATTCAGAGAGAAGGATGTCTCCATAGGAGAGAGAAGGATGTCTCCATAGGGGAGACAAGATGTCTCCATAGAAGAGGCCCCACGGCCTTCCTGCACGACTTTAGTACCTAACAGTTCACGCCACTTCCCCCAGTCCCACCCTTACCTGTAATCCCATGGCACTGGCTCTAACTCCCTTCTATATGACCATTACTCTGTTTGTTGAGAATACAAAGGTTACCAAATGTGTTGCAAATTCTAAATGTACTCTAAAGACAAAGGGCTTCCTAGCACTTCTTTTCAAGCTCTTTATCACCTACTGTGAACAGTTGTCTACTTTTTTTTTTTTTTTGTCTTTTTGAGACAGGGTCTCCCTGTGGCCCCAGCTGGCCTGGAACTCGCTCTATAGACCAGGCTGGCTTTGAACTCACAAAGATCCGCCTGCCTCTGCCTCCCAAGTGCTAGGATTAAAGGCCTGTACCACCATGCCTAGCAATTGTCTACTTTTCTATAGGCGTGTGTCTCCCACAGCTCCTAAAGCTGTCCTTTGTTTCATATTCAATCATGCCTTCTTTTCTCAAGCTTTCTACTTTTTTTCTTTGATTCATTTTTTTTTTTTTTTAAAGATTACCACCCTTGGACATGACACTGTCTGCTATGCCTATTAAGAGATTAATGTTCACAGATGTTTTGTTGGCTCCTTACTTATTTACTAGTTGGGTATTGCAGGCTCACTCATCTTGTGATCCACAGTGGTCTCTGAAGCGTCTTCTGTACCCACGTCATCGCTCCGTTCCCAGGCTGTGTGTGTATGACTTTGGGCCACCGAGTTCTTCTTGGGATGGAGCAGCTTTCTTTCCTGCAGTCACTTGGCTTTCCTCCTGCCAGCTTAATCATCCAACGTCACATGATTTTTTTTTCTCCAACAGTTTGGAGTGAGTGTCTCCTGAAGTCCTTCCGAATTGTGGAGTTAGTAGTGGATGTACTGGAGAATTGGCCAACACCGAACACAGTGGGAGGAGTCCTTCTTAATCACTATCCTCCACGTTATCTGTCACCCAAGGGCTTGTTATTAGTATAAGCAGTCACAGGAAATCCTATCAGACCCCTCCCTTTGGTGTGGGGCCATTATTCATCCTTTGCCCAGATTTTGCCATAGCCATTGACAGGTGACTAATTGCTGCTTTTCTCTCTTTTGAAAATGTCATCCTTACTAGCCAGGCCTGTCTGCAATTCATGCCCTCATGTCATGCTGAAGTAGTAAATGGCTCTAGGCGCCCCTGGCAGCTTCCAGCAGCAGCCGATGCTCACACGGGGCAGTGGTTTCAGGAGTGATGCAGACATCTTTGATTAGTGACACCTGTGCTCCCCATCCCTGGTGACAGGAAGGTGCAGGTGGTGCCCACCCTGAATAGTGACCTTTCTGCAGGCGGCCAACCCTTCCTGTAGAGTTTATCACAAGGAGCACATAAAATAACCAGGCTGCACCACATTTGCTAGTGGCTTCCTTTTACACCTTCTTTGAGTCAAGATGAGAAGTCTGGACTGGTTCAGACTGGCTCAGACTCTCAGCCTCTCAGCTACCCTGTTGCCCCTTCTCATTTTGTGTGTAGTAATATATCTGTGTCCTCCTCTTTCTCAGAATAGTTGTCCTGGCATGGCTAAGGTTCAAAGTTACTCTATTTTTAGGAAAGGGAGAACATCCTAGAGTTTACATGAAAATCGAAGTCCTGGTTTCTTCACAGAATGGAGTAACATCCTAACTGAATTCTCAGTGATCTGGTTTGGCCATGCTTACAGTCAAACTCACTTTTCATATGGTGAAACATGTGACAGCTACTGCATGTGTCACCTCTAACGGAGCTACTGCACGTGTCGCCTCTAACGGAGCTACTTTTTTTCCCCTTATTATTATTGGCTTGTTACCTTTTTACACAGTTCTTATGAAGGGATTTAAGGCACTTGGGTAAGACAGAATTATAATATATTGAATTAACAAGAATTCTCCAGGATAATTAAAGACCCTGGTTTTACAGTTCCCTGTAAGTGTGAGCTGTCAACTTCCTTTTAGCTGTAGTATAATTAAACTTCTTCAGGCTCTCCAAGGTAAAGCCTGTGGCTGCATGTCTTTGAAGTGGTCTGAGGCCAGTAGGGTAGGGGTAGTAGCTTCAACGTGGCTGGGGCCATATAGAAAGACAGAGACAGACCCATTTTTTTAAATATTGTTTTTATTTTATGTGTACAAGTGTATTGCCTGCATGTGTGTGCCTGCGCCCGTGTGCAGTGCCCATGGAGGTCAGAGGCATTCGATCCCCCAGATCTGCAGTTACAGATGGTTATTAGTCACCATGTAGATGCTAGGAACTGAATCCGTGTCCTCTCTAATTACAGCCAATGGTCTTAACTGTTGAGCCATTTCTCCAGCCCCTAGACAGGTTTTCAGGCTCATGTAGTAGTTCTTAACTCCAGGAACAAAAGAATCCTTCTGAAATGTTTCAAAATACAGATTTCTTTGGCTCTAGAAACTCTTACATGAGCCCTGGACTGCCAACTCCTGCAGGGACCACACGCAGTCTGGCTGAAGAAACCTGGAACCCACATCTTCAGCTTCTGGGTCTGGACTAACAGGAAATAGGATTTTTACCAAGTTAGATAGCAACATGAGCAATTCAACTGGATTTGAGCAGTGCTTCTCAGCTGCAGTGCACACTTTGGGGAAGATTTTACCAAGTCTCCAGACATCTTCCCAGCTCTGTTCCATTAGCATCTCTGGACTTAGGACTTGGAGGGTACATATTTTAAAGTATTCCCAGGTGTGCTCTGTGTCCATCGAACGCTTGGCTTCTGCCAGAAGATATATACATGAAGGAAAGAAGACTAGCCAATGAATTACTTGTTATTGCTTGTACCTTTGTTCCCAGATCTACTCACTTGTTCAGTCATAACTATTAGTGAACAGAAGTGTGCTGGCATTTCATGCCTGGGACCTAGCGTCAGCCACCATGTTTGTAGGCAGAGCCAACAGTCCAGTTCAGTGGTCTTATTTAAGCAGTCATCCTGCTGAGGATGCACTGTAAGCAGAAGCATCACTTTTATAGACTTAATTATCTCTTACAGTAACAATAAAGCAGCATCTACTTTTAAATTCAGTTTGAGTAAAACACATTATCTGCACTCGTAATCTTCCTCACAGTTAAGATGGATTACAGCTCACCACTGAGTGGTAATTTCTTTCATCATATGTTGCATGCTTATAAGTGCTAAGGACTATTCTAGTATGGGGAACACAATAGCGAGCAAGACCTCAGCCCTCGTGGGTGCATACATTTAAACAGGCAGACAGTACAACGTAGATTAAATATGTGGTGTGCTGCACAGTGACAATGCTAAGGAGAAACTTTGTTCAGGGAGTATTTTGGTGAAACCCTGTTGAGTTCCTGGGAGTATTAGATACCTGAAAATAAATTCCTGCCTTCAAATAGACTGTTAATGGGGCAGGAGAGACAGCTCAGTGGTTAAAGGCACAAGCTTTTCTTGTAGAGGATCTGGGTTTAGTTCCAGATACCTGGCAACTTAGCAATATTCCAGGGGGGTCTGATGCTCTTATCTGCCCTCTGCAGCCATTGCATGACACAAGTGCACTTACACACACCTAAAATAAAAATAATAAATTAAAAAAATTTTTAAAGAATCCAAAGAGATTGTAATCTAGGGCACACACACCTAAAATAAAAATAATAAATTAAAAAAATTTTTAAAGAATCCAAAGAGATTGTAATCTAGGGCTAGAGAGGTGGTTCAGCGGTTAAGAGCATGTATTACTCTTAACAGAGAACCTACATTAAGCAGCTTACAACTGCCTGGAATACAGCTCCAGAGCAATCAGACATGTTGGGCTTCTGAGAGGATTACAGTCACATACACATACCTGTACACGGGCATACCCAGGCCCATAATTTAAAATCAAAGCTTTTAAAAAAGAGCTTGTAATATAGTACAAACACTTACAGTTATGAAAAAATACCAGAAATAGTTAAATTCATGCAGAATACAAGGCTCCAAAAACTATGCAGACATGCACGCTGCTGTCTCCTTTGAACATGTCCACGCTTGCCTTTCTCTCAGCACAGTTTTGTACACCATGAGGGAATGATTTGCAAATTAATGAGCTGTATAATTTCCTTTCTATTCTCCTAGCAAGTATTTCTATTTCAACCAAACATTTAGTCCTTTAAAAGTCCCAGGGTTTTTGATTAGCAGTATAATACCATAGTATTTAATTATAAAATGTGTCGATTCAAATGTACCTCAGTACATACAGTAGACTCTAGAGCCTTGGTAAGGGACCACAGCAGCCTCTGGGAACACATTAGACATATGAGCTCTCATGTCCCTCATCCCGTCCCATCTACTGAACCAGAATCTCTGGAATGGGGGCAGCAGTGTGTATTTTTAACATGCTAATAATTGAGAGCTAGTTCTGATAATTTAAACACACCTCACTCACCTTTCATTTCTGATCACGATAGGCCGTTGAAACAAGCACCTGAATATTAAACAAAATTGAGGCTTTAGACCTCCTATCTGTGTTCTAAATGTTTGCGAAGTAGATCTTTCAGAGCAAAAATAAATTTTCAAAATCTGCAAGTCAAAGACTAGATCTTGTCCCTGAAAAACTACTAAGTAGCCATTCCTGCCCGGGTCCTTCCCCAGTCACTCACACCTGCTCCCCAAGGTAAACATGACTCTACTGTCATCCCAGAGTCACTTTCCTTGTTTCTGGACTTCATTAGAATAGCTGTGCCCTCTCTCGACTGGTGTCCTTCATCAGTGTCACAGTGCTGAGTTTCATTTCTGTGTTGCAGACCAGCTTAGTTTCTTTGCTGATTCCAATTGGACAGTTTCAGAGGATGTTACAAATTCTCATACATGTCCTTTGTTATACATACATGTGACCTTCTTTCCATTTAGTGGGTAGGAGATTAACTGTTACTATGGAGGGTATACATATGCTCAGCTTCAGCAGAGGTCATGTACCAGCTGGCCAAAACAGCTGTAATGGGAATACCTTACCCAGCAGTCTGAGGGAGTTCTAGCTGCTTCTGTCACAGCCTCTCTGGCATGTGATACCTTTTTTTATTATTTTTATGTGTATGAATGTACTGTAGGCATGTAGGTTTATGCACCCCTGTCATGCAATGCTGCGGAGGTCAGAAGAAGGTGTCGGATTCCCCTGGAATCTGTTAAAGACGGTTCTCAGCTGCCATGTGGGTGCTGGTGATCGAACCTGGGTCCTCTGCAAGAGAAGTCAGCGCTCTTAACCACTAGGCCATCTCACCAGCCCGTGATAGATACCTCTTTTTAATGTATACATTTTAGAGGGTGTGTAATACCCTTGTGGTTTATTTTGCATTTTCCAGGTAACTGATGATGGTGAGTACAGGTGTTGATAGCCCTCTTTTGAAACTGCTTTTCGAATTGTTGCCTTTTTTTCCTACTTGGTTGTCTTGTTAATTCTTAGGAGTTTGGTTATATATTTTTTTTTTTTATTTTTTATTTCTGTATGTGTATGAATGTACTGTCTGCATGCAAGCTTGTGCACCCGTGTCGTGCAATGCCGCGGAGGTCAGAAGAGGGTGTCGGATTCCCCTGGAACTGGAGTTCTCCTGGAATTGGAGTTTCAGACGGTTCTCGGCCGCCATGTGGGTGCTGGGGATCGAACCCGGGTCCTCTGCAAGAGCAGTCGGCACTCTTAACCGCTAGGCCATCTCTCCAGTTATATTTTGACTAGGAACATTTATTTCTTAGCTTTAATGGGCTTCCTTATTTTTTCTTTATGATCCCATTTTTTTTTAACTTTTTTTTTATTTATTTCTGTATGTGTATGAATGTACTGTCTGCATGCAAGTTTGTGCACCCGTGTCGTGCAATGCTGCGGAGGTCAGATGATGGCGTTGGATTCCCCTGGAACTGGAGTTCTGGAATTGGAGTTTCAGACGGTTTTCGACCACCATGTGGGTGCTGGGGATCAAACCCGGGTCCTCTGTAAGAGTGGTCAGCGCTCTTAACCGCTAGGCCATCTCTCCAGCCCATGATCCCATTTTTTAAAGCCCTCTGTCTCCATCATAAAGATGTACTTTGTATCATATAGTTTAGAGTCTTTAGGTCTGGGCTTAAATATGCAATCTACCTGGAATTGATTTTATATAACGTTTGAAGCAAGGGCATCAGAGTGATGTACCCCAACAATATATGATATCTCAGAACCCCTGGGATCTAGGTTTTGTTTTTGCAGTGAACTTTTAAATATTCTGATGGTTTCAGTCGCAGAAAAATTGCAGTGATAAAGTTCCCATACACCTGTCACCCCCTTTCCCCTTTGTCACCATCTCCCATTGGAGCAGTAGTGTTTTTGTCATAGCTGCTGATAGAGGACTAGCCAAAGTCCATGTTTATTTAGATCGGGACCATTAGTCTGTGAAATGGAAGTGCCATTGTGGAATGTTTGGGGCTGTATGCTATAAAACCTCGAGTAGCTGAAAATCAGTTGTAGGAGTCACCTGACCTTAGATTTCTCCTAAGCAGCTCTCAGCAGGGCCTGTGTGGATGTAGGTTCTGGAGAACTTCTGGAAGGAAAGAATAAGAATCCTGCACATAGGGAATTGACAGATGCTCATCCCTGGTTTTGAAAATTCTGCCTTTTTCAGTTTTAAGACTGTGGTGTTGAGCAGACGTTTGAGTCCCTGTTAAAGTCAGGCGTCACAGGGAAGGAGAGTTACGTGCGCCCCTTGGCTTGGATATTGAAGAGAGTCATAGCCCTGACTTGGGCTCCCTCTGCTCCTTAGCCTGGTCGTAGGGAGCATCACCATGACCCCTGGTTTTGAGGAAAACAAGACACAGCCAGCAAGGCTGCTGGAGCTTCTACCTCTCTTGTCTCGACGTTGGCCCTGCTGGACCACTGTGCCAGTGCCTTGGAAGTGCCCCTTGGTCTTAGTTGTTTTAAAGCACAGACCAAGCCTCACTGATCATTTGTCATTTGAGAGCAGACATTTAAATTATATTGGGAGAACAAGGAAGGCCAGGCAGCATTGCCCGTTAGTGTTTTATTAACAATTCCTGGTTCTGTAACCCGGCCCTCCCCTCTACCCTGGCACACTGGAATCACCATCTCTCTTGCCTCTCCTCAGTACCATGAGCTCCCGACACTCTGCCAGCCCCGTGGTGTTCTCCAGTGCCAGAAGTTCACCCAAAGAGGAACTTCATCCCACCACGTCTACACAGCTCGCACCTTCCTTCTCATCCTCCTCCTCCTCCTCTGGGCCTAGGACTTTCTACCCCCGTCAGGGTGCCACCAGCAAGTACCTGATTGGATGGAAGAAACCCGAAGGAACCATCAACTCTGTGGGATTTATGGACACAAGAAAGTAAGAGCTCTTCTCCCTGTGCTTGGTGGTTTTCAACCTGGCCAAGAACAAAAAGGGTTGGGGCAGTTGTGGTGCCAGGCTGGGCACAGGGTTGAAGGGGTTGGTTTAGAGAGGGATTTTATTTTTAAGTCAAAATTTTTTCTTTAAATTATTTCTTTGCCTCATTGCAGGAGTAAGAAGTACTATGAAACATTTGGATCTGAGCATTTAACTGTCTGAAGAGCAAATAATTGACCCTCTACCACTCTGTCAGTCATAGCCTTCTTGTGGAACTCTTCTTAACTGTGCCATTAGGGGCAGAGGGATATTAAACAGTGAGCGAATGCCCTAAGAGTGAAGGGCTGCCGTGCGTGGTGGTGCACGCCTTTAATCCTAGCACTTGGGAGGCAGCGGCAGGCGGATCTTTGTGAGTCCAAGGCCAGCCTGGTCTACAGCGTGAGTTCCAGGACAGCTGGGGCTGCAGGGAGACCCTGTCTCGAAAGACCAAAAAAAAAAAAGAGTGAAGGGCTTTTTCCATACAGCAAAAAATAATTTGGTGTTCTTCCTTCACTTCACTTTTGTGTGAAGGTTGCTTTGGGGATCCATACCCTCTGGTCTCGGAGTAAGTCCGTTACTAATCTTGGCAAACCAGAGAAAATGGTTTCCTGTACAAGAGTGATTTATTCATCAGACTTTCTTTTGTATTCCACATTGGCTTGGTCTCTAACAAGCACTGATCTGAGTAGACCCTTGTCTATCATCCTAGATAGTACCCATGCCCTAGGGCCAACCTTGTTGATTCCATTTCTACCGTCTCTTCCCAGGCGTCATCAGAGTGATGGGAATGAGATAGCCCACACCAGGCTGCGAGCCTCAACCAGGGACCTCCGGGCATCCCCCAAGCCAACCTCCAAGTCCACCATTGAGGAGGATCTGAAGAAACTCATTGACCTTGAGAGTCCAACGCCTGAATCACAGAAGAATTTCAAGGTATGGGACAGGCTTGGAATAAATGACAGACGGTACAGCGGTTTGTGGGCCATAGTTACACATCTTCCACAGGGTGCTGGGGACTGGCTCTTGTCCTGCTGTCACTCTGTTCATAGCACTCTGTCCCCACAGCCACGTCTCTATTCTCAGTTCCTGTTAAGCTGCTCCTTATCCAGCCGTCCTACTTTAAGTGCCTGACTCCTTAGTGCCTGTTCACGTGGTATCACTTTCCAGGACTCTGGCTAGTTTTCATTGGGCCTCCAGCCTGTCTTCTTTCCGTAGAGTCCTTCCCCTCTCACAGACTCGCCAGCTTGCCTGCCGACCTGTGTGCCCTCAGCACTGTGCTGGTCACAACAGTACACTCTCCACAGGTCGCTCAGAGGAACTGCCTGCCTGCTGGCCAATCTCATATTACCACTATACTGAAAACCTCCTCTCAAAGTTCTAACTATACATGGCTTCTCTAGAGCTCACCCTGCCTGTCCACAAAATTGAGATGCACATTGTGTGTTTGTGTGTCACTGACCAGGCTTCTGTTGGACTGCTTAGCAGGTTTTTCCACCCACCTTGTTGCATGTCCTAGGAAGCTTCTTCCAAAGGTTCTCTGCTTCTGTGTTCTCAGAAGTCAACTCTGTTCCAGGGATCATAGCCAGGCTCTGTTGGGGAATTCCTTCTCTTGCAGTGTGAAGTGTTTCTGCCCTAGGTGTATTGGGCAGCTCCGGGAAAAGGAATTCCACCCCAGAAAGGTTCCACAGTGACCTTTGTGGATTTCCCTTCTCAGAGTTCTTACTATAATAATGTATTTCAGAATACAGAGAACAGATTGCAAATGGAAACTAAGAAATCTCCTTCCTGATACACCAGCTTTCAGTGCAGTCAGAGGCTAAGTGATGCGCCAGGTGGAGCTGCCTCGTGCTCTATCACCTCCAGGCTTCCCTCTTAGTTTGCCCACACACATCACATACTGCCCCTCCTAGCCTGAAAGATGGCCTTTTACAGGGACTACATGTACCCAGGGACCACTCTGGAGTTTGATGGGAAATGAAAGACTTACTGCCATGATTTATGTGTGACTACATCCTGTATAGCTGCAGCATCCCTGATGCCTGTCATTTCTGCCTCAGAAGCCAGCACTTAGTACTTCTGACTCATCATCCAGGGTACAAATGGTTTCCTTAGCAACCTTGAGAAGATAGTGCTTGAAACTTCTTTCTTTATCCATCAAACCCAAGGTGGTACATTAAAACTTTTAAGTACCAGTTTCAAAATAAAAATTGCTTCACATTTTTTTATTTGAGGTCAGAGAATAGTTAAATTTGCCCTGAAAGGAATCTTTCCTCTAAATTCTAATTTAACATTTGGGCGGGGGGCAGGAAAGGAGCTCAGAGCTTTCCTTCTTCTGGTTTCTTCATGCACTGGAAGTAATTGAAGCCAAATGTCTGTTTTGCCCATATTCCAAGCCATGGCTTTTATTTCCAAAATGAATTCCTTTAACATTCCTGTTTGAATGAGGGTGCATTTTGTTGAGACTCTGCTATCAGGAGATGCTCTGCTAAGAGCGAGCCTGCACTGGCTCTGACCACTGAGCGGTGGCTAGGGCAGCAGTGGCAAATGTGCTCAGCCCTCTCTCATTTGTCCTTTTGAACTGACTGGGTTTCACATGTGTTCAGCCCTACGTAGCTCTGCGTGTCTTCTGAGAGATGACTGAATGACTGTGGCTCTGTGGTGTCAGGGAGCCTGGCCTGGCCTCAGTCTCGCCGGGCACTCCTGGCTCAAGGCTCTAAGCCAGTAGCAAGCTTCAGGGAGGGGCTCGGGGAGCCAGGTCTGGGCTGGAGACCTGCAGCCTACTCACTCACCATAGTGGCTTCCTACGAACTGTCACTCGGCTCTTCTGCCAGCAGAGCAGGATGCCTCTGCAGGATGTGGCAGCACTCTGGCCCCTGCCTCAAAGATGCTGGCAGAGATGTAGTAGTCACCTCTCTGGCAAGATGGGATTGCATTGCTTTCTGCAGTTAACATTCTTCTGGCAGGTAACAGAGGTGGCCCTGCTTTCCAGCCAGTGCTCTCAACAGACTTCACAGAGCACTACTGTGCAGGAAAAGTGACAGGTTGCTGTGAGTGCAGGTAACACATGTCACTGACAGTCGGCAGAACCGGGAATGGTGAGAGAACAGGAGATTGACAGGAATAAGATGTCACCTCCCCTGGGCTGTGAAATAGAGGAGCAGATTTGGGGATCAGTGGTCTCCAAATGGCTTAGTGGTTTAAAAGCTCAGAACCACCCCTATGTAGAACTTCTCTGATGGAAGGGGTGGGTTCATGGGTTCCACCTGAGCCTCTCCACAGCTGTGAGTGCTGTAAGAAACCATCTGTGCTCCTGGGATCACAATCTGAGAACCCTTTGCACCTTCTCTCTGAAAGCCCTTTCGGCCTGACACCCAGCTGTAGTTCTTTCTCCAGGGCTGGGAGCACTGATCAGTAGTCCTGGGCAATCCTGGATCCCTGCATAGCAGGCAGGGTGCCCTTGGGAACTTGATGGGTTTGTACACCTGTGAGCTTGGAAATTGAAGACAGGTGTGAGGGGCATGCTGGCAACTCTTGACAAGACAGGTGCTGCTGCCTTTGAAAAGGCAGAATGCACAGATCAGGTTGCCCCCTGTCGCCCTTCTCCTGCTTCCTTGTAGCATAGGTACTGCAGCTTCTAATAAAATGCACACCCAGAGGACTGGAAGTCTTATTAATATTTCCCAAGGAGGCAAAACTACAATTGGTAAAGAACTTCTGTCCTGTAAAACCTTCAGGCTAGACACATTCATTGGGAAATTAAAATTGCTATTGCTCAACTAAAACTGGAAGTGCTAAAAAAAAAAAAGCCTTGTATGGTAGGTGGTTCTAGAGCCTTGGAAACAGGTTTTGCCCAAACAAGACTGCAGTTGGCAATCTACTTATTGCCTGTTATTCCCCATAAAATAGGGAAAGACACTGTCACCTCCATTACCGGGTTCTTCCTTTTAGGTAGATCATAGCGGTTCGTTCTAGGCCAACTTGTACATACTTTGGATTCATCTCATCAGGAATTTTTTTAAAATACTCATTGGGTTTTTTTTTGTAAGTATGTGATAGCATGTGTGGTGTTTGTACATGTCTTTTGTATGGAGGTGTGTATGTGCCACGTGCACGCTTTCTCCCTGGTCCAAAGTAGAGTGTCTTGTTTGTTGCTGTGTTGGTATCCCAGGGTAGCTGGCCGGAAAGCTTCTGGGAACTGCCCTGCCTCTGTCTTCCTCCTCAGCATAGGAGTCTGGGATTACAGACATGTACCCCCATGTCCAGCTGTTACATGGGATCTGGCAATCCAAACCTAGGTTGTCAGGCTTGCATGGCAAGGGGTTTTTCCTGCTGAGCCATCTCTTTGGCCCCTTGGCATGAATTTTTTATGTGAAACAAAATTGTTGCTATGTTGGCTATACCTTGAGCTTATTTATAGTGTGTCTAATTAATAATTTGTGCAGCAGCTGCACACTCAGGCATGGGAGATGGCCTTTTTAACCCTTGGATTGATGAATGGAAATACAGCTTAGCCCCAGTGAATCTTGCCTAAAGGAGCCATTTTTAGATCTTCAGTCTTGGGTCTCTCAGATTTTCATGTAAAGTCCCTCAGTGACTTTCTGCCCATGATGATTCAGTCCTCCTCCTGACGTCTTCATCCCATGCTGTTCCCCCAGCAAGGTGAACAGTGTCCTGCAAGAAACTGAATAGAGATAACTTGATTCCAGTGTTCTGTTTGCTTCTAGCTTGCTAGATGTTTAAGCCTTTTGTGCCTGTTGTGAAAGGGATTCTCAGGAGCTTTACTATTTGTGGAAAATTTTCAGGCAAAGC
Organism: Rhizomys pruinosus; assembly: GCA_009823505.1. NCBI lineage: Eukaryota > Metazoa > Chordata > Mammalia > Rodentia > Spalacidae > Rhizomys > Rhizomys pruinosus. The sequence goes on along the minus strand of VZQC01014772.1, from coordinate 115,719 downwards.
ACATCCTTAGCAGATGCATCTCTCTGGAACTGCTTGTCATTTATAAACCCAATACCCCCCGTCATGTCATCAGTAGCTTTAATCCCAGCACTTGGGAGGGTTAGGAGGGAGAGGGCAGTGATAGGCCCAACCTAGGCTGAAAACAGACCTCTTCCCACAAAGAGATGGCTCAGCAGATTAAAGCACTTGCTTGTAAGCCCAAGGACCTGAACTCAATCCCCGTAATCCACATAAAGGCAGGAACAGACAACCAACTCCAGAGTTGTCCTCTGACCATGACACTTGTGCCCTGACACGCATTCGCATGGATACATCTTACACACAAACAGTAAGTAAAATTTATAAAGGATGATAAAATTCTCCAAATCATGAAGACTACCATCTGTCATGAGAGGTTCAGTGGGTGACCTCAGTCGTTACACATGGCAGGAACTACCTCTTATGAGTCATCTGTTCTGGTGATCGAATGCCCCAATTTGCCAGCCGTTACACTGTCACTTGGCAAGCCTCTGAGGTTGTCCGCAATCGTCTCTCTGGCTCTAATCCCTGAAGCCACATCCTCAGTTTGTAGCCCATATGTTGATGCCATGTTGATAAGCCAGCATTGTACTGAGTAGTTGTTATGGTAGTCCAGCCAGGGGCTGTGCTCCCATTTTATGGATGAGGCGTCTAGCCCAGGGAGATGACATGATTTGGTCAAAGATACAGATTCATTAATGCTGGGCATGGTGGCACATGCATTTTAATTCCAGCACACAGGAAGCAAAGGCAGGCAGATCTGTGAGTACCAGGCCAACCATGTCTACACAATGAGGCCCTTTATCAAGAACAAAACTTCAATTACCTTGTTCTTGACCACTACTCAGTATTGATAAAGCCACTAAGTCACAGGCTTGAGTTCCAAATTGAGCACTGCTAGAATTTTTACCTCCAGAGAATGTAGGACTAGATGGGCTGCTGGATCGGAAGGGGCTCGCCCAGAGTGCGGCCCCCTCTCCTCACCAAGCTTGCCATGGTCTCCTCTCTGATCTAGACTCCTGACTGCAGCCTGTGTCCTCTGTTTTCCAGTTCCACGCACTGTCCTCCCCACAGTCTCCTTTCCCCAACACCCCCACTTCCCGGCGGGCCTTGCACAGGACGCTGTCAGATGAAAGCATTTACAGTGGCCAGAGGGAACACTTCTTCACCTCCAGGGCTTCCCTTCTGGACCAAGCCCTGCCCAATGACGTCCTCTTCAGCAGCACCTACCCATCTCTCCCCAAGTCGCTCCCGCTGCGGAGGCCATCCTACACCTTGGGAATGAAGTCCTTACATGGTAAGTGTACCTGCAGTTGGGGCTGGTCAGTCCTGTAAGATGGCCAGCCAGCATCCAGATGTGACAGCCAGTCTGCTTGGAGGTAAGTGTTCGAAGGAGTCCTGTCTCTACCCTATCCTCAGTCACTCTTTCTTGCCTGTCATCTCAGCATAAGTCACCTCGACACCCAAACCTGCTGAATTTGACTCTTTTACAAAGTGTAGTATGGGAACTGGTATTGTCAGGCACCCTAGCTGATGAACTAGGACTGGGCAAATGAAGCCAGCAGTGGATTAGTAATTTCATAGAGTTCCCTGCTTAGTCACCACACAAACACAAATGAGAGAGAGACTGCGGAGTCTCTCTCTCATTCCCAGCCTATGAAGATATTGCCTGCACCGTCTGTCACACCCGTTTATTGATCCACTCAGCCAGCCAGCCGGTCAGTGCTCACTTCTCAAAAGAATTACAGCTCACTGTTCCTCTGTGCTGCGGCTGATGGTTCATATGTGCCATGTTTGCTCTGTGACCTAACTAGATCCCCATTTTATTAAGAGTCATATTCTGGGGATTTGAGAGTAAATTCTTTTTTCCTTCTCCCCTCTGTCTAGACCACTACAGGACTCTTCCTCAGTTGACGGCTACGGCTGGGCCCAGTGCACACCCAGCACAGGACCTCATTCCTGACCACTGCCATGCATGCCATTGTGACCAAGCTTCTCGCTGGCTTTTCCCTCCTGTGAATTCTCTGGCAGCTTTTGTGTCTCTTGTGCGTTCCCACCCACGTTTCTTCTCTGGAGCCTTGTTCTAAGCCTCCTGCTGCCTCGCAGTATTCTCTAGCCCTCACCCACACTCGCAACATCTCGCCACTCCTCCACCCTGCTCAGGGACAGTCCCACCCTCCCCCTTAGTCCTCTACCCACCTACAGCTGAAGTCTAAGTTTTCTTTGCTCCAGGAAATCATACCCAATGAACCAGAGTCAGTGCATGAAGTGCTCTGCCCTGCCTCTGTTCTCTGGACTCGGGCCATTGGAGAAGCTAGCGTGCTCTTCACATTGTTTTCTCCCTTTCTCCCCACGCAGGGCCACTGCCCCTGGATTCCTTTCCTCCCACAGTCCTCTCCTTGCTCCTTTCAAAGCATTTCTTTTCTCCCCACACTTTTTCAACTTTCATAGCAATGAAAAAGAATCACCCTACCCTTGGGAGGGGTGATGGGGGTGGGGCGCACAGAACTGTGGGGATGGGCCTGACTCTTGGGGCTTCTCATCTATAAGAACAGCCCAGAAATCCAGCTCCTACTCAGTCTTTGTCCTGCTGAGGCAGCTCATGTAGCCCTTTGCTGGCTTGATCACTCATTCAGTGCCTTGTTTGGGATTTGCCATTGAGATGTATTTGAGGGATGGGGTTGATCCCCCCCCCCTTTCCTCTATAGGAAATTGGGTTGCCAGAGATAAAAGGGCAGAAAGGTTATAAGTGACAAACAAAATTGTCCATTCTGCCTACCTGTTCGTGGTGGGAGCAGGTTAAATAGAATTGCACATTTAATATCTTGCAGTATTTGTTGACTTCCATTTACTCATAATTTTGCTCATTTTAAATGTATTAATAACCAGCAGCTGCACTTCTTGCATAATTTGAAAGGGAAAATAAGCACTAAATATACCCTGGCTTATCAGGCTGGCATAATAGACAAAACTTTTTAAATTTTATTTATTATTTTTATTTTTATTTTTTTGGTCTTTTTGAGACAGGGTCTCCTTGTAGCTCCGGCTGTCCTGGAACTCACTACATAGATCAGGCTGGCCTTGAACTCACAAAGATCTGCCTGCCTCTGCCTCCCAAGTGCTAGGATTAAAGGCGTGCACCACCATGCCCGGCTTACTATTTTTATTTTTTGTGTATGAGTATATTGCCTGCATGAAGTATAAGTGCACCTGTGTCATGCAATGCCTGTGGAGTCAGAAGAAGGTGTTGAATCCCCTGGAACTGGAGTTACAGACGGTTGTTAGCCACCACATGGGTGTTAGGAATCAAACCCAGGTCCTCTGCAAGAGCAACCAGTGCTCTTAACTGCCAAGCCATCTCTCCATCCCAATAGACAAAACTTTTAATTCCTTGTAAACAGGTATTTTCCAGGGCTGCACTGCTTTGCACTATGTTTTTGAGGCCTTTAATGCTGCTGCGAGCCTGAAGGGAGCCTTCTGATGGGATCGCACACTGTGGCCTTTCCACCCCAGCTTCTTCCTCTTGAGGACATTTACTTCACATGGGCTGCACCTCCCTGCCTTCCTGTTATCTGCATCCTAATGCTGAGCTGCTGCAGTGTGTCCACACGTGGCCCAGGGTGTCTCCTAGTGGTTTTTCCTCCAACCCAGCCAAATCAAGGGTTTTGCTGTGTCAGTTGTTACAGTGGTTTAGTGTTTGTAGTCAACATTTCACCTTAGTAAAAGGTGGGTGGGTGTTGGATTGCTCTAACCAAAACTGATCCAGGATGTTGCTCAGGTGATGCCCCAGGCTCCCAGAATGGAGACAAATGCCAGTGCCCACTTGACAGTCCCCCTCCAGGCTGGCCCCTGTGAGAGCCTTCACACTCTCAGTGTTGTCTGATTTGCCTCTCAGGCCACCTGGGCACGTCCAGCTGTGGAAGGCAGCTGACCCTCTGGATGCGAGGCACATGTGGGCCAGGGGTGTGCCTGTCCTTCACAGCTCCTGAGGACTGGCATCAAATTCCTGCTTCTGGCCCAGATAAAAAGAAGTCCCTTTGCCCCTCTAACAGGAATAAACATCCTTGGGCTGGCTTCACAGTCCAGCTCTCCAATGGAGTAGGCTTATTCTCCCAGTTGAATCCTTTAAATTTTTTATTGTTATTAAACTTTTCCCATAAATCATACATCATTTTTCAATTGAATTTAGAGTCACTTCCCTTCCTCACCCCCCCAACCCCACCTGAGTGCCTGCACTCTACCATACATGTCTTGCATCTTTTTCTGAGTCTTTCCAGAGTTTTTTTTCCAATTCTTTTGTTGTTGTTGTTCTCTCTAACTTATATTGCTTCAATATATGTACATAGTTATATATACACACACATAAATATATACATACATATATACCCATATCACTTGAATTGGAGGATTTTTTTTTTTTTTGCTAAAAGATGTTATATTTTCCTTAAGGAAGTGCTCAGAGGTTCCTCCTTGGCAAGCCCAAACAACCATCAATCCTGCCCCTATGCTCCACGCTGGGGTCTTTCCCTCCCATGGTCCCCCAAATGAAGTCCATTAAGCACACATCTGTCTTGATCCCTCTGCACTGGCCTCCATGATACAGCTCGGGTAGTCCAGCAATGACAGTCTATACTCTGACGATACTAAAATCCCCTTAGCTGCTTAGTTCACAAGCTGGGTATCTCAGTAGTCCCCATCTGGCACTGAAGGTTTGGAGGATTCTTGAAGAGACATGAGTCTTCAGTCCATATTGGAGGGTTAAAAAGCTGTGTCTCATGGCTTTGAAGAGTGGCAAAAGCAGTGGCAGCTACAGAGTAAATGCACTTGCCAGTAAGAATTGAAGACAGGCCAAACAACGGTGCTCTCTCTTCTTTTTGTCTTTTTACTAAGATCTCAAGTTTTATATCTGAAGTATAATTTCCCTGGTCTTACTGATCATTTATTTCTGGTTTTACTTTCCTTTTGGATGCTTAAGGCCATATAGTTAGCCCAGATTAACCAAGGTTTTTTGTTTTCTTGAGGTCAGTTGAGGATCTGGTCCTCAGGGGTCTCTTGGGGTTTTTTTCAGGGTTGGGGGAGGAGAATGGGAGCCCCTGGCTCCTTTCAGTTTTCATTTACCAGTTCCATCCATTCGAGGACAGAATCAGGTCTTGCTAGACCAGGCTTCCCTTTTTGAAGCATGAGCAGACTTTCCTCTTTATAGACTGGACACTCGCTGAAGTCCCATTAGTGGATCTCCAAGACCTCCCTGCACAGGAAGACCCAGTTGAATCTTTTAACTCGGAAGAGGAGCTGAACACTAGAGCTAGCCCCCCTAGGCCCACTGAGGACCAGCAGCTCCCCTACAGCAGACCTGTGTATATAGCCTCATTGCAGAACTAAAGTTCTCATAACTCAAATTTCTGGGAAAGAGATGACGGGAGGTTATTTTTAAAATGGAAAGAGACTAGAGAAAGCCAGGTCAGCTTCACAGTGGCTGCTAATGGGCCTCCTAGGCTAGATGTCGATTCCAGAACAAATGGCTTGCACATTTACTGTAGTAGCAGGAAATAGATACATTCTTGAGTGTGTCTCACAAGTACTATCCTGTCATCCCCTTCTGCAGGAGAGTTCTCAGCCTCGGACAGCTCACTCACTGACATCCAGGAGACCCGAAGGCAGCCCATACCTGACCCTGGGCTCATGCCCCTACCTGACACTGCTGCAGATTTGGACTGGTCCAACCTGGTAGATGCTGCCAAAGCTTATGAGGGTGAGTCAGACTGCTGGTAACCCAGATGTGTGGCCAGGGTCCTGAAGGCCATGCTCCAGGGTGCCAGGCTGTGATCAAGTCTGACCACTCTGCTACCCTGGTCATACTGACAGCAATGTGCTTCACCTACACAGTTGGAGCCGAGTGAGCTCATAGCTACAGAGCATTAGTAGGCCCAGACCCTGGGCTAGGCACAGACCCTGGGCTAGGCACACTTTTTTTTTTTTTCCAGTTAGATGGAACTTAGTGTTTCTTCTATACAGAAATTTGTAACACAATTCCTGTGTTTAAATGCAGTGAGCACCCCAGACGGGGACTGCTCTAGTCTACAGAGATGAGAAACTAAATGCAGTGTGATTGCTATAGGCTGTCTACTATCCTCTAAATGCAGTGTGCATTACTATAGGCTGTCTACTGTCCTCTAAATACAGTGTGCATTGCTATAGGCTGTCTACTGTCCTCTAAGTGCAGTGTACATTGCTATAGGCTGTCTGTCCTCTAAATGCAGTATGCCTTGCTATAGGCTTCTGTCCTCTAAATGTAGTGTGCATTGCTATAGGCTATCTACTGTCTTCTAAATGCAGTGTGCATTGCTATAGGCTGTCTACTGTCCTCTAAGTGCAGTGTGCATTGCTATAGGCTGTCTGTCTTCTAAATGCAGTGTGCCTTACTATAGGCTGTCTGTCCTCTAAATGCAGTGTGCATTGCTATAGGCTGTCTCCTGTCCTCTAAATGCAGTGTGCATTGCTATAGGCTGTCTCCTGTCCTCTAAATGCCGTGTGCATTGCTATAAGCTGTCTACTATCCTCTAAATGCAGTGTGCATTGCTATAGGCTGTCTACTATCCTTTCTCGAGTAAAGACTGACTTGGCTCTAAGATTAGCCTTCCAAAATTTTTGATGCTAAAATGTTATTTGATAAAGTTATAGTAGCGGATCATTTGTGTGTGTTGCTCTTACTTGGAGGATTAGAAGTGGCTGTTCTGTCAAGTTTCAGTTTGGGTCGCAGGGTGGGAGCCTGGACAGAAGAAGCAGAGCCACCGTGGGCAGCGGAGCCTCCTTCGCTCTTCTTTGCCCCATGGAAATCCCCCAGTTGGGAACTGGTTTGTCAGTGTGCTCATTAGTCTCCATGTAAGTTTTAAGATGGGATATTTCTAAGCAGATAGTGTGGACTTAATGCCGAAGCCCACCAGAGTGGCCAGGCATCTTGCAGACATCATAGTTGAAGAAGTTTCAAGAAGCTTAATTCGCCGGGCGTGGGGGCTCATGCCTGTAATCCCAGCACTCGGGAGGCAGAGGCAGGTGGATCTCTGTGAGTTCAAGGCCAGCCTGGTCTACATAGCGAGCTCCAGGACAGCTGGGGCTACAGGGAGACCCTGTCTCAAAAAAGAAGCTTAATTCTAGCTCTTGCTAGATGCATTTATGTCATCACCCCTGAGGGACAGCCTTGGTCTGGAAATTCAGCACAGGGCCTCTTTCTGGGGAAGTACTTAATAGGATGCTGCTTTTATAAGCAGGGAAAGGGGGGCTGGGAATTGATTCATAGCAGTTATTATTTCAAGGGCTGTGACAACATTACTATAACTCAAAGAGCAGAATTTCACTGTGAGGGTTAGAGACTAAGGATTCTAAAATGTCCTGTACATTGGTTCTACTTGACCATCTTGGACCATTGATTGACTTCATGGGTAGCACCCAGGGATGTGAGTCCTACATTCAGTGGTTTCTTGTCTTTCTCCAGTCCAGAGAGCCTCGTTTTTTGCTGCTAGTGATGAAAACCACCGCCCCTTGAGTGCGGCCTCCAACAGCGACCAGCTGGAAGAGCAGGCTCTGGTTCAGATGAAGTCTTACAGCAGGTTGGTCACCCAGTGCTGAGGGCCACTGTGAACCATGCGTCACCCCAGTAGTGACAGATATGACTGACAAGGAGGTGCATGGCCCCATGGATAAGCTGAATGAAGCTCAGCTTCACAAAGCCAGGTTCCTGGCTTTGTAGTTAGAATACTTTAAAGTACTATAAACACAATTAAACTGGTTTTGATGGCTTACAATCAAAATTATGGATGTTCTTTATTATCTACTGTTGTAACGTACCTATCTAAGTCCCTGGAGCTTATTAGGTAAACTAAGAGACATCATTTGCCACAAATGCCCCTGGGCCTTGGGATATAGTCCCGGTGTCTGGTTTTTAGTTTTCCCAGGTGTCGCTCACCATGTTGTAACCGCCCAGGTCTGCTCAGCTCCTGGATAAGGAGGGAATCAGCGGTAAGAGTGAACATGGTAGATTTAAGACTTCTCTTGAACTGTTTAGTTTTCTATTGCTCTTTCTTCAAATTGATGAGACACAGGCTGAGCATGATGTGTTGCATCCCAGCAGCCAGCCTTGGCATACACAGTAGCACCTCCATGCAGAATAGTCTTGCCTACATGCTGAGGCAGCAGGAGGATCATGAGTTCAAGGACAACCTGGGCTACATAGTGAGACCCTGTCTAAATAAAACAATCATGCAAACACAGAATCCAAATGTCTATGAAATGTGGTCAGAAGCGGACAGTAACAGGAAGTGTGAGGCTGACGTGGCTTGGACTGACATAAGCAGGGCTTATGCTTGAGACTCCTGTGAACAAGTGTGCAGGAAAGCACACCCAGCAGCGACAGCTCAAGTGGTGTCTCACACATTGTGAGTGTAGCAGAGAGATGCCACATTCCCTCTTACCATGGGGCAGCTGGGGTGAGCAGAGTGGCATTTGGGCCACGCAGAACTTTGGGGGCAATGAAAAAGTGAGCCCAATGGAAGGGCGGTCCCAAATGTGCTGCCTTAGGATAAGCAGTCGCCAGGAGAAGTGTGAATCAGCATTTTTTCTGGGAAGGGATCGTTATTGTGGAATCATGGGATGGGGCGTGGGGAGAAGAGGCTGGCTTTGTTCAGTACTGACAGGCTGAACAAATGCACATGGAGTCAATTTGCCTGAAAGTATTATCTGTGCACTCAGAATTCATTCTCAACAAGTGTTAGAGGGTTTTCAGAGCAAGGCTCCCGAGATTCATCAGCTCAGTGGCTCAGGCGGGAGTCGGGGACAGCCTTGCTGTTCCTGCTGAGCAGTTCAGCCTCTGACCAGCTGCTGTGCCACACTGTGGGCTGCAGCTGACCACGTCCCTTTAAGATCCAGTCACTCACTGCCTACTTTTTGTTGCTGAGGTGTCTGGGGAGTTTGAGGGTCAGTACCCCTCACTCATAAGCAGACTTAGAATTGGAGAAGACAGAAACACCCACTGCAGGTCAGGAATCCTAACTTGGACTTGGACTTTTGAAGCAAAGTCTATCTTTGATGAGTTCATTTTGCTCCCTGAGATGGTTGAGAGTTAATATCTCCAACTCTGGAAGGAGCCCTTTGTGTATTTTCCCAAAAGAAGAACAGTTTTCTGGTATTACTCCAAGGTCACGTGATCTGACTAGACCACCACCTCCTAGCTCACCTCTGGGAAACTATTAGCAACTCCCATCCAGAAGAGATCCTAAGAATAATGTGAATTGTCCTGGAGGGAGGGGTTGTTCTACTCGTGTCATGTGACCTTTGGAGGAAGAGGAAAGGAGAGTGGACAGGTCCTGAGGCCTGGATCCCAGGGGCTGCACCTGCTGTGTGGTCCTCTAGCACCTAGTCTCTAGTGCTTTGGCTAACAAGACCTTCTGAACACTTAAACCTGAGAAGCCTGCTTGCTGGTCCTAATGGCATAAAGTCTAAGGCATTAAGTTTAGACCAAAAAGCTTTTGAGATATGGAGTCTCTTTTCTTTTTTTTCCCAATATCTAGAGAGGTTTAGACTGTCTTTAAGATGTGGGTATGATAATGTAATGGGCTGCTAGGCTGCAGAGCACCATCTTGGGAATCTGATCTATGTTGGTGACGCCCCTCAACACTCCTAGAAGAGACCCTGAGAATAATTGTACAGTGTGACTATTGCATCTGCCAGAGTTTCTCTTGTGGTGCCAGAAACCTGTTCCACTTATTGTCACTAACTTCTGTCAGAGATATAGCAGCTTTAACAAAGGAAGCTCTTCATTGGCTGTCATTCAAACCTGTATTGTATTGCCTCTTGTTATGATCACCATTTTCTCTTTTAAAGTGAAAAAAAAAAATGCACTTTGGGTTACCATACTGAGTAATTTGAACTTGAAAACCATTCTTGAAAAATCAACAGCCAAAAAAAAAAAAAAAAAATCAGCAGCCATGGAGGTGCTGCCAGCGTGGCCTTTTGTCTCCCGTCCCAGCAGTAAGGACTCCTCCCCCACCCTGGCTTCTAAAGTGGACCAGTTGGAAGGTATGCTGAAGATGCTTCGTGAAGATCTGAAAAAGGTAAACACATTGTCAGAGCACACTGACAGCTGTACGTGCACAGCACCCGCCAACCAGGAGCTCTAAGGGTGTCGGTTGCCAAGGGGGGGCGTTTTTCCTGCAGAGTTTTTCTGTCCACTTTTAAGGGCACCATGAAGCTTGGTGCCTATTTTGGTTTCTTTCTTATTGAGATAAAAATACTGACCAAAACCAACTTGGGGAGGAAAGAGTTCATTTTATCTCACATCTCCCGTGCCACAGTTTATCACTGAGGGAAGTCAGGGCAGAAGCTGAAGCACAGACCCTGGGGAAATGCTGCTCACTGGCTTGGTTGCATGGTTGGCAGTCAGCTAGCCTGCTCTCATACAACACAGGACAACCTGCCCAGGGGTGGCACCACCCACAGTGGGCTGGGCCCTCCATCACTCAGCAATCAAGAAAATGCCCCACAGACATGACCACAGGCCAAGCCAATGGAGGCAGGTACTTCCTGGAGGTCCCCACAAGTGTCAGGTTGACAACCAAAGCTGTCCAGTGCAACGCCAGGACATGCAGTGTGTGAGAGGCCTTGGTTGTCATAGGAACAGAAAAACATTCCCATTTGGGGAAGCTTTGCACCTCATCCAGGCCTCTGGACCCCCTCTTGGCCTGCTCAGCCCTCTAAGGTGTCAGTGGCTCAGGTCCCTGTAGCCCTTGCTGTTTGGGCTTTCACACCAGAACTGAAAGTTTTCTTTCTTGAGTGGCCGTGACTTATCAAGGTAGCAGCCACCAAGCAGCGGCCTAAACTCAAAGCTGCCCTGTAAAATACATAGTAAAGTCATTACATTCTAAGCTGATCCTGAAGTGCTGAACTTGCTGGAAGGCCCTGGGCTTGTAGTAGCTTTGTTCCTGGAAGCAGACAAGTACACAGACATTTAGTAGAGTGAAGAGTGGAAAAGGAGCAGCTAACGGGGATGGGAGCTGCTACTCCCGAGAGCGGGGCAAGGTGGGGGCCGGCCCTCCTAGTTCCCGTCTTCTTTGCTTGTCCTTCAGGAAAAAGAAGACAAGGCCCATCTGCAGGCGGAAGTTCAGCACTTGCGTGAGGACAACCTGAGGCTGCAGGAGGAGTCCCAGAATGCCTCAGACAAGCTGAAGAAGTTCACGGAGTGGGTCTTCAACACTATAGACATGAGCTAGGGGTGCCTAGGAGAGAGGAAGAGGGTACCCTGCAGCACCTAGTCACGCCTTCAAAAGCATTCTGCCATCTTCCCCAGCTTCCCACACTGCCCCCTTTTGGGCAGTGCACAACACAACTACTGCAGATCAACAATCATTATCTGCCTTTTGTAGAAAAGAAAAAACAAAAAAAGTAAATAAAAATTTTAAAAAGTAAAATAAAAGTTTAACTGCTAAAATGTGAATGTCTTTATTTTTTTGCACAATATCTTTATCTGTTATGTATTTAAAAAGAAACGGCCCAGGACCGGGTTGTCCCTGGCCGTCAGCCTCTGTCCGCATCAGCTTTCTGATCTGTTTCAGGTAACCCGCGCTCTCCCTGTTCCCCTAGGAAAATGAAGCTTTTCCTTTTTAAACTTTGAGGGATGGGGAGGGTATTTCCTTGCCTCCCTTCCTAAGATGCCTGGAGAAGGATGGGCTTTAAGAAAAGGCCCACCTCCCTGAATGGTTGCTGCCTGACCTGGTGCCCTCTTTACCTACCTTCTGGTGATAGCAGGTTGGCACCGTTTGCCCTTCTGGTCCTGCTGGGATGTCATTTCTTGCCCCTTCTTGCCCCAGAAAGATGGTCCCTGATGTATTCCTCAGACCTACTCTTTTTTTTTTTTTTTTTTTTGGCGAACCATGCTAAATTGGAATCAACCTCTCTTACAGCTTCCTGGGGCCAAAAAGTAATTAGTTTTTGAATTCTCCCAAATGCAAACCTTATCTGTATGCATTTTGGTCAAAAGTGGTCTTTTTCTCTATGTATACCGTTTTTGTTTGACATTTTTTAAAGATGTAGCAAAATTTTTTTTAAGCTTGTTCAAACTATATTAACTGATAAATCCTTCTCTCCAAAGCAAGACTTCACCAGTGTTTGTAATTAAGAAAAGCTAACTGTGAATGTTAAACTGTGAATTTTAATCCTCGCTTGTTAGGAGTAATGCCTGTAATGGAATGGGCTTTGAAATCTGCATGTCCCAGTGTGGAATTTTCGTGCGGCATTTTCTACTTCTTTTGCAGCCATCCAAAGAACCCTGCTGCAGAAATCCTTCCTGCCGAGTGGTGCAGGCTGCTCTGGGCCCGTCACACTAGTGCTGCAGAAATCCCTCCTGCCGAGTGGTGCAGGCTGCTCTGGGCCCGTCACACTAGTGCTGCAGAAATCCCTCCTGCCGAGTGGTGCAGGCTGCTCTGGGCCTGTCACACTAGTGCTGCAGAAATCCCTCCTGCCGAGTGGTGCAGGCTGCTCTGGGCCCTCATGCTCGTACTGCAAAGCTCAGGCACATGGGGCTAGCCACTGCCGACTGATCTGAGGAGACCACGTTATTTTTTGCCTTCATAATTGTCACTGAACCACCCCCCTTGCCCCTTCAGTGGCTACGTTGGTCTAAGGGAACATTCCACAGCCCAGTGTTATGTGCTAGAGAGTCTCTGCCATAAGTAGACCCCACTTGCCCTTGGTTCCATCCCTGAATGACACAGGATCCATGCCCCTCCAGACCCAACTGCCCACACCAGATTTTTATTTGACAGCTTCATTTATGATTGTGATTTGTCCGTGGAGTCATTTTTTTTTTCTTGTTAACATTTCAATCATGGAAATGGGAAGCTTTCAGAGTGTTCTGTAAAGATTTCACTTGTCTCTTTCTCTAACATGTGTGAAGGAGATTGTGCATTGCCTGATGTCTCTGTGTAAATGAGAGCTACTGCTGACATCCTGGCATTCTGAAGTCTTGCTTATCTTGAGTTTCCTATTCATTTTGTTTTCTCTTTGGGGACTTGGGGCAAGCTATTTATTAGAGTTTTGCAACAGAGTTCTTGTTTGAAGCCTCTAAAGACTACTTGTAAAATTCGAACAATAAACTTCATTTTAAATGCTCTTTTAAAAGACTTTGTTGTTATTGCTGGAGGTTTGTTATTTGAGAGACCACCCAGTAGTTCAGTGGCCCTCCTCGCATCCTAATTTCCTCAAGCTCCATTAGCTCTAAAGAGGATGCTGGAAAATCTCTATGCTTTTTAGAAGTTAATACTCTTTTTCGCTCCCTGTTCACGTGTCTATAGAGAATTCCGACCCTGCCTTCTCTGCGTGTGATTATTTCCAGAGCACTGTATCATCAGTCATTTCTCCATTATCCACGTGTGCATTTCCCATCATAACATTGTTATTCTCTGAGACCGCCAGCTGCATCCCCCAGCTCTCAATGTCAAATGCTGTGTGCTCAAGGAATACGTATGCAGTCGATGTCAGACTATACAGAATATAATTAGAAAAGTTAATCCAGTGAAGAAAATCAATGCATTTTTAAGTCAAACAGCCAAAAAAAAAAAATTAAAAACCTGTTTTAAATCCACCATCGCTGTTCCTCTCCAGCAGCGCAGCTAATTGAGAGCAGACAATTCATTCTGTTTGGTTCAACAATTTCTACAAATTTCTAGAACTGTAAGTCTAGGATAAGAGTAGATGCCACAAAAGGCACAGGTCAACAAGCTGAAGAGTCTCTTTGAGCATGGTTCTTGGCATGGTGGAGAGGCACTTGGGAATGTAGTTCCCTTGGTAGAGTTCTTGCCTAATATGCATAAACCCTGGGTTCCATCTCCAGAACCGCCTAAATCAGGCATGGTGGCGAAGGCAGGAGGATCCAAAATTCAAGGTCATCCTAGGTGTATGGTGAATTCAAGACAAGTCTGGTGTACGTGAAATCCTGTCTCACAAAATCAGAACAGTTTGGAGAGTTTATGCCATGCTACCGAGGGCCTCGGCAACTGAGTTGGGAATTCCTGGGAGAAGGGACCATTGATCTTGATGGAGAAGGTCCATCCATAAGCAGATTAGAGCAGCTGCTTGGCTGAGCTCCAATCCTGTTGTAGGTAATAGGGTGGGATTACCCTATTAATGATAAAAACGATAGTTCAAGAGTGGGCGCTATGTGGCAAATGCCTATAAGCCCAGTACTCTGGAGGCTTAGGCAGGAAGATTGGAAGTTTAGGGCCAGCCTGAACTACAATAGTTCTGTCTCAAAATCTGATTAAATACTCCACGGGCAGAAAAAAAACAGGCCCAGCAAACAAGCAGGTTTACTATGTGTAATTTCAGTATTTGCCATGTGCCATTTCCCAGAAATGAAGAAAATTTAGATAAAGGTGCAAGATGGCATTGCTAAGAACAAAACTAGTAAAGGCTTGGGCACTGTTTACTAGGAGATATGTAATTAGGAAATAAGGAGGCCACAGAAATGTTGCATGCTTCCCCATAAACTAACTCTTCTACTAATGGCCTGTTCAACAGGAATACTCACACTTTGATGAAAAGACATTTGTCTTAGACTGAGGCCAAAATCAGGATAGCATTGGTATCCTTAGGTTCTCTAACTAGAGTAGCAGTAGCATCTTAGAAGATTTAAAAGGCCTGACATGTAAAGCCACGGGCACTCAGCCCATCTTCCTTTGTCCTCCATCCCCACTGTAAGACCTCTATTGCTCTCCTGGAGGAACCTGCCATGTCCATAGCCTCGTGCATTGGAAGAATCAATGGCTGGGGGACCGCTCTACTTAGTATCTATAAACGGCTCTTAATCCTTCACTATACGTCTTAGAACACTTACTCCTAAACTAGTTTGCCCTATCACCTGGGCAGTTTGCTAAACATGTTTAACATAGGAGTCTTGTCCAAGGACTCATACTGCAGACTCTTATTCTTTACACTTTGGCCATTTGTGGCCTTGTGAGTTCATGGCCCTCTGCTGCCTGAGGGGGCTTCGTTGACTCAACTTGAGAGCTGCATTAGTATTCTCTCTGCCCCTTCTTCCACTATGTTCTGTAAGCATTAGGTGTAGAGGTTCCATTGTAGATGTGTCACTTAGGGTTGGGCATTTTACAGACATTTAATCTCAGGGTGTGACTAGTTGTGGAACTCTTAATAGTCTCCATCTGTTGCAAAAGAATCTTTTATGAGTGGTGGCTGGTCTATTTGTCTGTAAATATAAGGATACATATTTAGCACACAGTAAGAAATTACATTTGTCTAGGGATATGACAGCCTTAGGGTTTTCTCTAAGGTCTCTAACCTCTCCAGCCATGTGTATTTGGCTATGTTTACAGTACTACACATGAGTTTCTTCCCATTGAGTGGGCTTTAAGTCCAGTTAGGTAGCTGTTGATTACTCCCAAGATAAAAGTGCCACTACTACTCCAGTATAATTTTCTGTGCTGTTCATTTATCAAGGTTTTCAGGCCTTAAAGCTGGTGTTGGACCATTGCTGCAACTCTTAGCATGTTGCATAGTGTTCCCCAAAATTATGAGAGCTAGCTAGCCTTCAGGGAGGTGGCTGCCAGGTCAGTTCCAGCTCCAAGGCCCATGTCCCAAGTATGTTCCATGTAGAGCAATAAGCTCTGACCTTCAAGTTCTAGGAGGCAATCAAGGGCTGTGGCAATGATTATAATTTTGGGAGTCTCTTGGACTACCCTGACCACCAACTCAAAGGGAGGTTTCTCCTGTCTGGCACTGTTTCATGTTATGTAGCCTTCAGCTATGCACATGGACTCATGTAGAGATATTATATGTGTAATTTTTCAGTAGATTTTTGAACTAATATCTTTACCTCTGGTTATTCATACCTGCTATGCATTATTTATCTCTCCTCTCCCTAACTCTCCCTCCTCCCTCCCCAGTTAAAGTACCCCCATTCCCCATTTCACCCTTAATAATACCTGTCTCCTAGGGTCCCATCTTTCTTGAGCTCCTTCTTCCCTAACCCCATAGGCCCTCATATAACTCTCCTTCTCCCCTTCTTATTTATTTATTTATTTATTTATTTATTTATTTATTTATTTTGGTCTTTTCGAGACAGGGTCTCCCTATAGCCCCAGCTGCCCTGGAACTCACTCCGTAGACCAGGCTGGCCTTGAACTCACAAAGATCCACCTGCCTCTGCCTCCTGAGTGCTAGGATTAAAGGGGTGTGCCACCACACCCAGCTCCCCTTCCCATTTAAATACCCCCTTTTTACCCATCTACCCCCCCCCTTGATAACACCTGTCTCCCTCTGTTCTCTCTTGGGCTCCTTCTTTCCCTTTACTTCTCTGGCTTCTTTCCATTGTCCTGGCTCCTGCAGTGACATCAGTATATATCCTCACATAAAAGGATTTGATGCTAGAATCCACAAATGAGGGAGGACATATGTCCCTTGCTTTTCTGAGTCAGTGTTACTTCACTTAGTATAACAGTTTCTAGAGCTCTCTTAGAATTGTCTCCCTTTTGACTATTTGAAAGCCCTGTATCTCCTAGATGAGGTTGGAATTCCTTCACCATCTAAATACATGGGGCCCACTGTGAGATTAGCAAGGGATGACCCTGATGACCTTGGGGAGCTGATGGGATGGCAGCACAGCTGAGGAGAGCAGGGCCCTGAGTGGTAGCTAAAGATCTCCTGAGCCAGGAGCTCAGCAGGTGGCCACACTGGAGGTACAAGAGACCAGGAGACTTAGTTCTAAACTGCAGGTGCTGAATTCAAGTCACCCAAACTCAACCCAGGCTGCCTAATTGCATCCCCAAGAGCAGACACAAACTTCTCAAAAATACCCAAACCAGCGAGTTTCCAGTTTTCCCCGTGTCTGCTCTCGCCTAGAAAGCCTTCCTCACACCCTGACTCTGTTACTGCCTGTTTCCTCCGCCACTGACCAGAGAAGAAGAGAGGAGGAGGCTGTTGTTGATCCTCCATCCTTCATGTAAACGGCAGCTTGAAGACTCACTCTGATACTCTGGCTGTCCTTTCGAGATAAGAGCCTTGGCCGAGGTCTTCGTTGCTCTCTGCGTGGTTCCCCCCAGGTGGCTGCATGCCCTTTCAGCCCTTCATCCTTTCAAATCAAGTATCTCCTATCTTGCCTTTGTGTGTGTTGAGTCAGCACACCCGGGACCTAAAAGATCTTCCCACACCCCTTCTCTCCTTCTACTCTCACTCTCCCCTTTATCACACGTGTTTTCAGTCCTGTGAACATGCACCTCTCAAGTTTCCTTCCATTACTCTCAGTGAACACAGCTCATCAGGCCTCTTAATCGGCTCCTCAGCCAGCCCCCTCTACCCCAGGTTTAGACGTACACAGGTCATCTTTCCTTCCGTGTGTATTCTCATGACTCATTTTCAACCCAGAAGATCCATCTCCCTAAGATCTGGGCACCATATGCAGGATCTGTAGAGGAGTGTGCTTCTTCGGGGATTTCTCCACCTGTCCTCTTGATGCATCTGTGTCCTTCCCAGGTGATCTTGTTAGTATATCCTCAGTCTCTAGTGTGTGCCTCCAGCCACCCCTCTCCTAGGCATTTTTTTTTTTTTGCATTTTATTTATTTCTGTATGTGTATCAGTGTACTGTCTGCATGCAAGTCTGTGCACCCATGTCGTGCAATGCCGCAGAGGTCAGAAGAGGGTGTTGGATTCCCCTGGAACTGGAGTTCTCCTGGAATTGGAGTTTCAGACGGTTCTCGGCCGCCATGTGGGTGCTGTGGATTGAACCCTGATCCTCTGCAAGAGCGGTCGGCGCTCTCAACCGCTAGGCCATCTCTCCAGCCCCTCTCCTAGGCATTTTGAAATTTGGCATTTAAGTGTCACATAATAGCTATCAGCCAATAAAATCCAGCCTCCTTTGCAAAAGCAAGGGGCTCAGGAGGGTTGGGCCCTGAGGACTCAGCACACTGCCCACATCCAGGGAACCTGCCTAGCGAGTACAAATTAGAGTCCGTGTTCCTTGGACCCCACTGACAAACCCAGGGAAGCCTGCCTCAAAGTACCACCAGCACATTAAACAGCACACACACACACACACACACACACACACACACACACACCTTCCCTTGTCTGTGTTCCCAGGTGTCAAAGCTCTCAGGAAATACAGTTAAGAGAGACATTTCATTGTAGTTCAAGTAGCAAAGTCGACTTTAGCAACAGTTATCTGTAGGTGGTCTTTTAGTCATTTGTCTTCCTGAAGAGGCAGGATAGATTTGTAACTAATCTGGTTTTTCTAAAGTGCTTAAGGGTATTTGAAAACAGTTAACTCTCTTAAGAAGCTTAGCCATTGCTTTGTAATCTTAGACAATAAATATGCTTAGCAAACTCTTTTAGTTGGCATAAAGTAAACTCACCCCAGTGCAGACACATTTCCGATTAATGAGGCCATGCCTATTAAAACATGTACTATAAATACAGCGGGAGCGAAGCTTCACGGACAGCACCAAGGATGAAGAGCTTTGGGGGAGGAGAGGAGGAGGTCTAGGCTTACTGCTCACCAGTTTCAAGTATTTGATGAACTACTCTGTGAAGGAGAACCCAGCCTTGATCTTCGTGACCCCAGAATCAAATATCAAGATGGGGGGATTTGAGTTCCAGCTATTAGATTTCATTTCCAAGGTCAGTGGATCTGGGGTGGTCTCTGAGATTGAGGTCAAGAAACAGCCTAGAAGCCACTTGGCAAAGACTTTATTCCTTCTCCCTGGCTCCCTTAAACCTTAGAATTATGAGACAGAATTGGGACTGAAAAAATCTTTCAAATTACTCAGTTCTGCCTGCCAGCCTGATTATAGCCTGATTCTCTTCACTGCCCTGCCTCATGTCCAGACATCTGCCTTTGAGCATGACCATTGCTAGGAGCCCACAGCTGAGGCTGTGCATTCTATCTGCCAGTTTGTGTGTGTGTGTGTGTGTGTGTGTGTGTGTGTGTGTGTGTATGTGTATGTGTGTGTGCCCGTGTCCATGTATGTGCGTGGCATGCATGTGGAGGCCAGAGATTAACCCTAGGTGTCATTCCTTGGGCGCTCTCTGTCCTTTGTTAACCCTGGGTGTCATTCCTTGGGTGCCTTCTATCATATGTTTGTTTATTTCATGACATGGCTCTCTTTCCTTCCTTCTTTCCTTCCTTTTTTTTTTTTTTTCTCTTTTTGACACCTGTGTCATCCCTTTCATCCCAGCTGACCTGGAGCTCACTATGTAGACCAAACTGGCCTTGAACTCACAGAGATCTGCCTGCCTCTGCCTCCCGAGTGCTGGGATTAAAGGCATGCACCACCACGCCCTGCTCTTCCTTCTATTTTATCTGTGTGAGTGTTAACATGTATGTCTACATACATACATGCACATGGTCTGCATGTATGTAAGTGTGCATTTCCCACGGAGGCTGTCAGATCTCTGGAACTTAGTTGCAGGTACTTGGTAGCTGCTGTGTGGGAGCTGGGAACTCTGGTCTGCTGGAAGAGCTCCCCGTAATCTAACCTGCTGAGCCATCTCTCAAGCCCCCCACTTAGCTGCTGGGTGGGAGCTGAGAACTCTGGTCCGCTAGAAGAGCTCCCCGTAATCTAACCTGCTGAGCCATCTCTCAAGCCCCCCACTTAGCTGCTGGGTGGAAGCTGGGAGCTCTGGCCCTCTGGAAGAGCTCCCCATAATCTAACCTGCTGAGCCATCTCTCAAGCCCCCCACTTATGTCCCTTTAATTTGAAGTATTTTTGCAAATACTTCCAGTTCTAACACTTCAAATTATACAAACAAATTAAATAAAACAATGATGAATCTTCCCAGATAAAACAATATGTTAGAAAATTTTGGGTCTTAGTTACCCTTCAGAAATGAGCTTTATTAAGAGAGAGTGGCTCACAACCATGGGAGCTGTGATTGGGCCTTGAGGTAGGAGAGCATTAGAAAGGAAGAGTACATTATATCTGAGACAACATAACGGAGCCTTACAAGGAAAGAATCTTCCCTAAAGCCCTGGAGAGGAGCTTCATTAAGAGGGATATAGCTTAAAATGAAAGAGAGATAGGTCCCATGGACAGGATGATAGATGAGGCCCAAAGGATAGTGCTAGAAAAATCCCAGGGGTGATAGATGGCTCAGCAGTTAAGAACACCAACTACACTTGCAGAGGACCCGGGTTTGAGTCCCAGCATCCACATGGCAGCTAAGAACCATCTTTAAGCCTGCTGTGATGGCGCACGCCTTTAATCCTAGCACTCAGGAGGCAGAGGCAGGCGGATCTCTGAGTTCAAGGCCAGCCTGGTCTACAGAGTGAGTTCCAGGCCAGCTGGGGCTATAGGGAGACCCTGTCTCAAAAAGATAAAAAAAAAAAAGAAAGAAAGAAAGAAAAAAAAGAAAGAGAAATCCCAGGAAGGAAGAAAAATATGACTTTCACATCCTTTCAGGGAGTGTCTAGAAATTCCACACCATATGATTTCGTTCAACATAATATAGCCAAGAAAGAAAAATATCAGACTTTCACATCCTTTCAGGGAGCAGCCAGGAATTGCACACCACGTGATTTTGTTCAACATGACACAGCTTACATGAGAACATGGAGGTGCCAGGTACTGGGCAGGACCGTCAAATAGGGGCTGGGAAGCCAAAGTACAGCAGGGCTTCTTGAAACTCTGCCCCAGAGAGAGGGAGGGAGAGAGAGGGAGGGAGGGAGGGAGGGAGGGGGAGAGAGAGAGAGAGAGGAGAGAGAGAGAGA